>JABTXL010007457.1:6809356-6887386 GCA_025134845.1 Neodon shergylaensis
AAGGGCATAAGGGCAACATCTTGTCTTTTGGGTCAGTCACTCTTTGCCATCTTAAATCACGCAAGTTCAGGTGCCTGTGGGGGCCAAAGGCTTCTGATCCCCTTCAGTTGGAGTCATCAGCAGTTGGTTGTGAGTCACCCTGTAGAGATACTGTGAACCCCACCTTGTAAGAGCTCTTAACCAATGAGCCTGCCCCTAAAGCTGATATTCAAATATATTAATAAAGTTCATAAGGCAAATATAAAGATAATGTCAATGAACTTTTAAGTTATTTTGGTGAGTCTGTTGTGTGAAGGAAACTCCTGAAGAGAAGCTATGTCTGTAGAGACTAGCTGGTTAAAATCTCAATATTGTGGAGCGATCGCAGGTCCAGAGGCTAATGACTTTCCCTTGGATTAGTTCTAGCCTTCCAGAACAGCCATTTCTTGACCACCTCTGTCTCTAAACTAACATCTTGCTAGTAATAGATAAAAATCTTCTGGAATCTATTAGTTTAATAGACAACTAGGTTCTCTGACCCAAAAGTGAAGATAGCCATCAGGTAGCATGGGCCTATAGAAAAGCTTCCCTATCTCCCTTTAACCGCCTATCCTGTGCACCTGTTGAGAAAAATCTTAAGACGAGCCTCTCTGCCGACGCAAAATAGCTCCGATTAAATCAGATTAGACCAAATAAAAAATTCCCACATTTAATAAATGTCACAATCGCTAGTGGCTGGGAGAGCCCAAAACCACGTGTTCCTTTTTCAGGTGAGAGCCTAAAGAGTCTATGGGAGTGGTCAGGGAGGGTCAGTGCTTGGCAGGCTGGGAGTTGGAGTCCAGAGGTAAAGTCCAGCCCATGGCAACTCCCAGTGGGAGGGGGCCTGCGCTGGAGCTTTCTGCTTCATTGGCGCTCCATTGGCACCCCAAGGATGACTGCCAGGGGCTGAGGTGACACCCCAACTTAATATTACAGTACTCACCAATATGTTTTAAATTTGTCTTGGTTTAGGAATATCTTTGTTTTGTAAAACTGTGAGACTTCATGAAACTACTGCTCCCACATTGAAATTGGGAATTTGGGCATAACCCAGATCTGTGTTCCCAGACCATGGCTCCAGAATAAACTCTCTAGAATAAATCATCTCCAGAATAATCTCTTTATTCCTTTTAAGATAAGAGCTGTGGATTTTTGGTCAACAGCAGTTTTTACACATTTCAAGTTTTAAAGCTTAAAATATCATAAAGACTTTTAGGCCCCCACAATAACAAAGCAGCTATAAGCTGAAGATAAGTGAATATTTAATACACTTGCTTATACGTGTATGCATATAGTTGCTGCCTTTGGGTACTATGGGGCCATGAAGCAAGCATTCTTTCTCTAAAAAGGAGCAAGCATATCTAGTGTCATGTTGAGTACAAACACTTCACCAAGAGGAACTAGGAGTACTTGGAAAAATGACCTGTCCCAAGTGGGTGGAACAGGAAAACAGGAAAACCTGAAATGATGTAACCGGAAGTAAAGAGGAGATTAAAGAACCCAGGGCACATAAACCAGGGGAACAGAAGTCTTGCTGAAGGGTCCCCTTGACGAAAGCAAAGCCAATGCGAACACCAAAGTACTGGATTTCTGCTCACCAAAGGAGAAGTCCACAAGTATGTGGCAAGAACAACCAAATTCTGAGTGGAGGAGGGCATGCTTTCCTACAGTCCCATGCCAGGTGATGCTTACAGAAGTGATGATGGACCTCAAAATTACCCCTAGAGACCACAGTGGAAGGAGAGTCACATGCTGTTCAGATTCTGATGCTTGTATCAACCAAGTCCAGTTCTGCACTCTGACCCAGTTTAGGAACATTCATTGTGTTTAATGTTACGTTGCACTGTGCCCTTCAGTCTGGAAAGCTCTTTGGTCATTCCCTGCTGTTCAAGTGTCTGACTTAAGAGTTGGGACCTTCCATTCCCTGACATGACGCTCAGTCTGTGTTTGCTTTGCGCTTCCTGGTGATGAGACTCCGGTCATGAGTTCTTGGCCTGTTGAGAAGATCTTGGATTTCCCAGTTCTCTCATGCCCGCTCACGTTGTTTATTGGTGACCTTTGCTTTAACAGTCTAGTCTTGTGCTGTCTTCCAAATCTCTCTGAAATAAGGACACCGCTTTTCTTCCTGTGTTCCCTAGGATTTGTTCACCTTCCTCCCAAATTCACGCAATGTTTATTACCCTGGAGGTGCAGAGTGACATCCCCAGGCTCCAATGGCCTGTTCAATGGACATCATGGTAGACTCTACAGCTGCAGTCCTTTTGAACTTGGACACAGCTGAGAGCCACTCTTTTACTGTGCTCCTGGGAAGAAAACTTGCTTGTGTTGGCTACAATGGACTCGTGCCCATGAGTTACTTTGAAGTCCTGTGCTGGCCTTGCAGGAGGAGAATGTGATGAAATGGAGGCCGGCTTTGAAGAGGATTTGTTTCTCTTTGCTCCCAGGCCCCTTCCTGTTCCACATCGGTTAGATAGCCTCCGGCCACTGTCACTCATGGCTTCCCCCCCCCCCCCCCCCCCCCGACTGGTTCTTGTCAGGAGATTGTTTTGGTTCTCCTAATTCCCAACCTTTCGTGTTGAGTTGAAGTTGTTTTCTTTCTCAACCTTGCAACAACACTCAGCTGTCTGAGGAGGGCTCACTAGGAAATGTTTGTTTTTCATTAACTCATTTTCTCTCTATTAGAGCCAACAGAAAAACAGAGGAGCAAAGGAGGGAAGGGGCCCCGTTCAATTAGCCTAATTCGACTTCCCGCTTCGGAGCTGTGTCCGGCCCTGGTGAGGTCTCCACTGCAGACCCTGGGAAAGCACAGCGCTGCTCGGGGTCTCGGGGCCTCTCTGGGTCATCTGCTCAGCGTTTATTAACTTAGGCTACACTAGATGCTCTCGCATGCACATCTTCTTATTTTTATAAGCACACCACATGATGCGGGCTATTAACTCCATTTAAAGACCAGGAAATTAAAGTTTAGAGAAGTCAAAGAATGTGCCCTGGCTTCCCATTCTCAGACAAACGTACAAATGCTTTTGCATTTTGATGCCAAACTCTAAACCATTGTTCATGTGTATTTTGACTTGGGTACAGGTGGGGGGTGGCAGCTTCAGTTAATAGCTACTTTGGTCTTGACTTGGCAGTCACTGGGCTTGCCCATGGCTAACCTAGATCACAGCATTTGCCTTGAGCTAATTCATGATCTCAGTGGGCATCTCTCACCCCTCTGCCTTCCCCCCACCCTGTTACTCTATTTACCTTGGGGGACCATGCAGGATGGAGGAGACGTGGGAATCGTGCTGGACTGAGACTTAACTATGACCACTGGCACAGACTGTGTAAATGAGATTCCCTTCTGTACAGAGTATGACGTTTTATGGATGACAAAGCAGCAAACACTCATGCAGTTCATCCTCTGGTTCATTCGAGGCTGGAGAGGAAAGAGACTCATTTAATCCCACAGCTAACCGAGGCCAAAACCGGCTGTGAATCCAGGGCCCCAAACATCCTAACAGAGAGTGGTCAGAGGTAAGTCAGGCTCCACCGGCTGGGGAGTAGCACAGGACAGGTTGACTTGGGAGGTTGGGGGTTATGGTGCAACATGGTTTTCAAGTGTCTGGTCCCTGTCTAAGTAAGAAGATAGTCAAGGGCCCAAAAGTCTCAGGGGAAGAAAAATATAAAAATATTAATCTAGTACTCAGGAGGCAGAGGCAGGTGATCTCTGTGAGTTTGAAGCCAGTCTGGTCTGCAAGAACTAGTTCCAGGACAGGCTCCAAAGCTACAGAGAAACCCTGTCTTGAAAAACAGAAACAAAACAAAGAACCAAAAAAAGAATGCTATCTAATAATTTTAAAAAGTAAATTACATGTATTTAGTTCTGAGGGGTGCAGACGCCATGGATTCCAATATGGAGATAAGAGTACATCCTATTGGACCTGGCTCCTCTTCCTTCACATGGGCCCTGGGGATCCAATTCAGGTTGTCAAACAACAGCAAAAGCTTTCACCCACTGAGCCACCTCACTAGTTCATATTAATTCTTTAAAAAATGTATTGTACTTAGGTCTATTTTATATTATAAATGTATAATTCAGGCAGTTGTTTTGCAACCATACCCTGTCTCAGCTTCAGGGAAGTTCTGGAGCTTAATAAGGTCCATTGCACACGGCTTGCAGAAACTAGTCATTGCTGAGGGCTTGCTGTCTACTCTGTTCTGACTCCTTCACTCACATTGTTAGCTTCACAATCTTGTTTCACTCACAAGGTAACCACGTCTTGAGGAAGAAGGGTAGCTGTTCAAAGTCATGCCGTTGTCTGTCCAAGACTTGAATTCAGAGTCTCTGTCTTCGGAAGCTGTGCTCTCGGCTGCTGTCCTGCCCTTGTTCCCATGTTCATAAAGAAACTTCATTTCAGTCTCTCTGTTTTCTACAATGCCTTCTCAAGATGTACACCATTCCTCCCTCCCCGCCACAAGCGCTAGTATTACAGATGTATACCGCCATACTGGACCCGAATGCCACGTGCTCACACATTATAAAGATTTAGGAGTTGTGGATAATCAACTGGTATGAAGAGGTATTCTGAGGTGTGTGTGTAGAAGAGGGGTACCAACCGCTAATAGTGATTACACTTTCTGGATGGAGTGTGCCATACAGCGAGGATGAGGGTACAATATGGAGGATGGCAGAATTGCTGGCCTCTGGGAAGAGGACTAACCCGGTATGGATGCTTCCTAAGGATGAGCATCACGCTGCAGAATGACTGTCGAGCATTCTTGATCATCGGGGAAGATTATGACATCATCTCACACCTGTGAGAATGACTGTTATCAGGCACTGCAAGACAACACATTGGAAAGGATTAGGGAAAAAGAAATCCATACGTAGTGCTGATGAGAATGCAAACGAACACCTTTGTGGCAAAAGATATTACGGAGGGCCTTCAAACCATGAAAAATGGTACTGACAGGTGATCTAGCAATCCACAGCCAAAGGAAATAAAGTCAGTATGTTAAAGAGCTAGCTCCTTGCCCACATACGCTGCCACAGTAGCCACAACACCCGAGCTATGGAAACAATCTATGTGTCTATCGATAGCTTAATAAATTAATAATGTGCAGATCTAAACAGATGAATGCTACTTATCCTTAAAGGGGAAATCCTGCAGCTTGGGGCCACACTGGTAATGCTAGAGGGTGCTGCTCAGTAAAACAAGCCAGGCTCAGCCACTGGAGAATCTCACTCCTGCGTGGGATCGACAAGAACTGAGCTCCGGGAACAAAGAATAGAAAGGTGTTACCAGAGACCGAGGGGACCATGGAGGCGGAGAGGTTAGTCAAGGTGTACACAATTGAAGTTTCATAGGAAGAACTTGAAACTGAAAAAAGAAATATCCCCCAAATGAGAAGAGACCTCCATGGGACCCAGGACTCTCCGTGCTTGGATAGAGCTCATCTACTTGAGTATCAGCGGAGCTGATCCTGCAAAAGATCTCACCAAGAGAGATTCCTCATTAAGAATACTGCTCCCAGAATCCTCGTGCTGAAGGCCAGGGTCTAAGGATGCCTTTGTAGGGGTTCCTGCTTGTTTGTTTGTTTATTCTGGTCCTGGGAATGGATCCCAGGCCTTTGTGCTTTTTGAAGACTGCTCTTCCACTGAGCCACACCCTCAACACGGATTTTTCTCCTTAAAAACAAAGGAAGGCTATGTGAGGGAAAAAAAAAACCCTAGAACTGGGTTTTTAGGTTATTGGTGGGGAAAACGAATACAACTGAGTGTGGGAAAAATCAGTTTTGGTGTTGCTGTTGGATTAACAGTGTGCGTTTACAGCCTTATCCCAAACCACTTCCCGAGAGTGTGCTCCAGCAAAGCGGCAGGCCTTCCGGACAGCTTCCTCTCTCGTTCATCTCACTCACCTGTGTGCTCCAGCGCTCAAGGTTGCTGTTGTTACTGCATGCAGCTCAAAGGTTGCGGGAAAGTTTCTGCCCAGTACTTGGTGACCCTAGAAGAACACAAGTCAGTCTGGTCTGGATCAGACAGGAGTGTGAAATCGGAAGTAGACAGACAGTTGTCTATGGAGGCTGAACTCAGACAGCCGGCACGGAGCCCAAAGCTCAAGCAGGATATGTAAGTCCAGATGGCGCGATGCAGACACCAAAGGGACCTGCGGCAAAGCCAGCCACAGAGTGCTAAGGGTTTGGAGTGTGTGCTAGGGTTGGTTAGGGTCAAGGCCAAGACCAAAGAACGAAACACTAACTAAACATATGGGGACACACACACACACACACTTTCTACTTTTCTATTTATTTATTTATTTATTTATTTATTTATTTATTTATTTATTTATTTATTTATTTAAGATTTCTGTCTCTTCCCCGCCACCGCCTCCCATTTCCCTCCCTCTCCCCCAATCAAGTCTCCCTCCCTCATCAGCCCAAAGAGCAATCAGGGTTCCCTGCCCTGTGGGAAATCCAAGGACCACCCACCTCCATCCTGGTCTAGTAAGGTGGGCATCCAAACTACCTAGGCTCCCACAAAGCCAGTACGTGCAGTAGGATCAAAAACCCATTGCCATTGTTCTTGAGTTCTCTCTCAGTAGTCCTCATTGTCCGCTATGTTCAGTGAGTCTGGTTTTATCCCAGGCTTTTTCAGACCCAGGCCAGCTGGCCTTGGTGAGTTCCCGAAAGAACATCCCCATTGTCTCAGTGTGTGGGTGCACCCCTCGGGTCCTGAGTTCCTTGCTCGTGCTCTCTCTCCTTCTGCTCCTGATTTGGACCTTGAGATTTCTGTCCAGTGCTCCAATGTGGGTCTCTGTCTCTGTCTCCTTTCATCGCCTGATGAAGGTTAATATTCAGGAGGATGCCTGTATGTTTTTCTTTGGGTTCTCCTTCTTATTTAGCTTCTCTAGGATCACGAATTATAGGCTCAATGTCCTTTATTTATGGCTAGAAACCAAATATGAGTGGCCACTCTTGGGAATATACCCAAGAGAGGCCTTATCATACAACAAAAGTATATGCTCTACTATGTTCATAGCAGCATTGTTTGTAGTAGCCAGAACCTGGAAACAACCTAGATGCCCTTCAATGGAAGAATGGATGAAGAAAGTATGGAATATATACATATTAGAGTACTACTCAGCAGTAAAAAACAAGGACTTCTTGAATTTTGCATGCAAATGGATGGAAATAGAAAACACTATCCTGAGTGAGGTAAGTCAGACCCAAAAAGAGGATCATGGGATGTTCTCACTTTCTACTTTTCTACCAGAGTTCTGTGCATTGCAAGATTTGACCTCATTACTCTGGAGAAAGGTATTCAAAGAAATCCGTTATCCAGGAAGACTGCAGTAAATCTTGTCTTTATAGGGGCAAAGTGGAAAATCCTGTGAGTATCTGATTATAATCGGAACACACTAAACACAAAGAAATACAGTGTTCTCCTGGGTCACACCAGACAGTTAAGGGTAATGGAATTAAAGAAAACAGGTTAAGGGGGAAAAAACTGTGTCCACACATAGTAAATGCTGCCGCAGTTCCTTTTATATGTAAGGGAAACAGGCAGAGGGTCAGAAATCCAAAGACTTTAAAAATATACTTCCAAAGTTTATTTTTTGAAAAAAAAATCACTTGGAAAAATTCATTTCATGTGACATATGGAATAACATTAAAGACTCAATTACAGGAAACTCGATGTAAAATAACTGTTGGCATGCAATAAAATAGTTGGCCTCGGAGTTAATTCAATGTATTTATTAAAATAATGTTTGAGCCAATATTAATTTAGTGCTTCCGTGTTCTGGGAACTCTGCTGAGGGCTTTATGTGTGATGTCACTCCTTATCCAGGGGGACAATTCCAGGATCTCTTATGGGTTCCCAGTTCTCAGGATGTTCAAGTCCCTTCTACTCATCGGGTAGTATTTGGATATAAGCTCCACACAGCCTTGCATATAGCACAATTATATATAATGACTAGAGTATTTATAATGCCTCACAATGCCCAGTGCAATTTACACTCCGAGTAAGCAGTTAGTAAACTTCATTGTTTTAGGAATCCTGACAAGGAAAGCTCTGTTCTCTGTCAGCAGAGAGGGAATTTCTTGTTGTCGTTACTTTTGAGCTGTGACTGGCTGAGTCCATGCTTGTGGATCTCCTCGTATTTGCTTATAAAGCCAGTAGGAGATGTAAGTATTATTTGTCATGGAAGAGGTTGTATTACAGAATATTCAGTGTGCTGATAATCTGGGCTAAACCTTCAGATTCCAATGCTGAAGCCAACCAGTGATTAAGTACCAAGCTCGTCTTAATGCGAGAAAGATGGCAAAATGCAAAAGATTGGTTATTTTCTTTATTTTGAAGATCAGGCATATGTTAGACTGCATACAAGTTTTAAGAATTATAAATGAGTCAGGTGGTAAAAGTGCACGCCTTTAATCCCAGCACTCGGGAGGCAGAGGCAGGCGGATCTCCGTGAGTTCGAGACCAGCCTGGTCTACAAGAGGCTCCAGGACAGGCTCCAAAGCTACAGAGAAACCCTGTCTCAAAAAAATCATATATATATATATATATATATATGTATAATATACTAATTTTGTCTTGGAAAATGACAGAAATCAGGAAAATGATCATAGCTTACATTTCTTTCTATATCAATTTTTTAAAAAAGACAAACATCTGAAAATAAAATAGCACAGATCTGCACAATTCATAGCAGAATGCTCACTGAAACTTAACATGGAAAAAAATCCTAACTTCATAAGTAATCTTGAAAGTGCAAATCAAAACAGCAATAGCGTACCATGTCAAACCCAAGGCATTGGCAAACACTCAAAAGAATGGTAATCCTCAGCGTTAGCCGGGCTGAGGGAGAGGGCCCTTTAATACCCTGCCAGTGGAGTGTAAATTGCTGAATTGGAACTCTTGGGGCGGAATTTGGCAACACACATCAAACGCTTTCTAAATACAGATACCTATGCACTCCCGTTTCCAAAGGACAGACAGGGAGGTGGCCACAGATGTTTAATGACAGTGAGGTCCTGAGCTGGGGCTTCTCCTTTGACATGGAGGAGGCACCATGAGCTAGGAGCAGGGAGAAGGCTGTAGTGAAAGATGAAGGAGGGGGGCTTCCTGTGCTTCGGCTAGGAGACCTCTGGGAGACCAGGCTCCCTAGAGCCTGGACTGCCTGGTCCCTTGTTTTCTGGCATCCGTTTCTGGTTTACGTCTGGCTTATTTCCCCGAGGCTCTTTCACATCCCTGTTGGACATCTCAGCTCATCTTTATGATGGTCTTCTCTTGGCAATAAAGAGAAGGGCTGGAAACTTTGAACAACCAGGTTATAATTCAGTAGGGGCACCAAGAGAGGTCAGGAGGACCAGAACGGGAGTCCCAGCAATACCAGGACTCAGGTGAGCATTGTATTGCTGTCCCAGCTTCTGGGTGGGCCTCCAGGCAGGGCTGTTCTAGACCTAAATATTCACTGGAGCTACTCTGCTGTTTCTGGTGGAGTGCTCCTCGTGTGTTTGTGTCTCTACCTGGTTAAGCACCTAGAAGGTCCACAGAGATGCCTAGTTATGCCATGTGCTAACAGTGCTGTCCTGGGAATGAGTATCCTGATGATTAACAGCCTTCCCAGTTGAGTATCTAGCCCTGTGACACTCTTGAAAGGAGCTGAGTTAGACACAGGAAGTCCCGAATCTTCAGTGTGCTGATTATATCACTACACAAGCGCCTTGGTTTGGTCTGTGACTCAGTGCCCCTCCCACCCCCGTGCCTGTCCTACTGCCACCCCACCCTGCCACCTCGTCATGTTTACTTCCTGCTTTCCCTTCTGAGGAGGAAACCCTTCTGCGTTGACTCCTAAACAGCATTTGGCAAAAGAGGGAAATCGGAAAAGAGGCCCAGAAAGGAATATGTGCATCCTCACACAGCAAGAGACCCAGGAAGTAGATCTGTGTTTGGGTTACATGAGATAGACGTCCCAGTTTCCTCCTTTTCCTGTGTTTTCTGTTGTGCGAGGCCGTGAGCGATGCCGTCTCACACTTGCAAACCCAGGGAGCTTCCCAGCATCCCAACAGCTCCCCGTGGACCACTGGAAGGGAATGAAACTGCAGTTGTGTTGCAGAGTGTGTGGAGTTTGTCCAGAGAGGCTGGGGTGCTCAATTATGCATATCAGACTTAGCCAGACAGTTGGTACCTTCAGTCTGTTTTTTCATTGTGCTAGCCATGGTGTTCGGCCTTACAGAGGTAAAAAAAGAGAAACCGCCATCACTGTCTCCATCCCTGAGCAGGAATGCTAATTACATAAGGAAGTAGCCATGGCTTCACACAGAGAGGATGAATGTAGAGAGGCAGTCAGAGCCAAGAAAGTGCTACACAGAGACCCTGGGTTCTGGCTGTGCTTAACCAGCCTGGCTTCTGGGCTCAAGGACGTCAAGTGTAAGTGGCAGGGGCATCTCTCAGCATCTGCCTTGTCCAGTCCACTAGGCAGTTGTCAGCAGCTGCTGTGTGTTCCACTCCTGTTAGGTGTGACCATTCAGTATGCTTTCTTCACGGAGTTCGTGCTTGTGAAACCAGAGGGAAGGGGTGTTTTCAAAGACTGTCCCCTGGCCAAGTGGTGCTGCAGGTGCCCGAGGTCGCAGAAGTGGTCAGTGCGGCAATGCTGGGGCTTCTTCCCTGTACCATCATAAAATGTTAAGGCTAATCCACGAGGCCACAGTGTTGTGCATGTGTCCCCTCTCCGGAAGGGGTCCTTGGCAGCGTTAGCTGGTGACGTGAGTCTTGCTTTCATCATGACCTCTTGACCTATCTCAGACTGTCACACCTCTTTTGTGACGACAAAGGGCCTCGGTGGACTTGGTATGAAGAAGTTCACTTTCTAGCTCCGTAGAGATGAAGCAATTCCTCCAGACACAGAGGGGATTTTTACAGGGAGCACAGACTCCAGCGCTGACTCGGAGCCTTGTATAAATGGGACCAAGCTCACTGGTTCAGTCCCACAAGGACCTATTAATTTTCCAGGGCCACAGGCCACAGACCCACCACGCCAGTGGGACAGCTATCTTTCCGTGCATGGCCAGAGACCCTGAGAGAAGCAGTGTAGACCCAGTCTACCTTAGAGAAATAGATCCAGTGATAATGGCTCAGGAGTGGGATTGTCCTGCTCCAGGCACTGTGGGAGAGGTCTATCACAGACAGATAAGTGCATGTTACCAAGCAGAGTGTAAACACAGTAGCTTCAGCCCTTAAAATCTGAGTGGTACCCAAACGATAAATGAGGCGTACTTGAGAAAGCTTTAGTAAACTCTCCACAGAACACAAAGAGTAGGAGGGGAGCAACGATCAAGCCCCAACCACACTGACATGTTGAACCCCAGCCCCAAAGGTGGTGGCTTAAGTGGTCTTTGTAAGTACTGAGGTGGGAGCCTTTCGTTGATTGGTCTCAGTGGTCAAATCGCCTGGATACAGAAATGCCACAGAACTGGTGACCAACACCTATCTGTGCCTGTGGAGCAATTCTAGAAACAGTTGATATGTGGTGATGCCCAGGGTCTGGAGGAGAGACCACCTTTGAATGTGAACATTGCATTCCAAGCAACTGGGAACCCAGATACAAGGACACTGGAGGAAGGCGGCAGTACAAGCCCTTTCCTGTCTGAGTGTGTGTCCTATCGTTGCAACTGTCATCATCCAGAGAAGTCACACTCCCACTCCGTCAGCCTCACAGCCTGTGCTCAACACCAGCATCTCTCTAGGGACTGTCCAAGCCCTCGGCTCTGGAGCAGAATAGCTGGAGTGTCCAGTTTCTTGGAATTGCAGCTACTGAGTTCTGTGCTTCTCTAACATGAAGACTATTATTGGACTACCAAGCTAAATTTATGTGTGTATGTATGTATATGTACATGTACATAATACATATCCACATGGATACATATATAGACATACATATATCATGCATCAAATGTAGCTAGTCCTTCAATACCTTTGTTTGCACGTGTGTGTGTGTGTGTATGTGTGTGTGTGTATGTGTGTGTGTGTGTGTATGTGTGTGTGTGTGTGTGTGTGTGTGTGCACGCACTCTCTTGGTTCTGTTTCTTAAGAGTCCTGACTAATGTATCCATCTTGAAAGAGATTAGTGCTGTAATAAAAGAGGCCCCAGGATCTTCTTGACTCCTTCCGCCATGGAAAACCACAGCAGGAAGACAGATATCTAAGATCAGAATGTCTGCCATTACCAGAGATGGAATCTGTCAATGTCTTGACCTTGGCCTTGGCCTACCCAACCTGTCATACTCTGAGAAGGGAATGTTTACTGTAATTCAGTGTTTGGTATGTTTGTCATAGAACATAGAATGGAACAAGACTAAAATGTCATTTCCAATTCCGCCAGTCAAATTTTCATGGCAAAACTAAAACAAGTTCATGTTTCTCGGTTGCTTTTTTATGCTTCTTGCTGGGAGCAGAATTGTACCTTTGGGGTGTAGGGGAATCTTCTCTCCTGGAAAAAACTGGGCTGTTTTGAAGGAACTGGAACTGACTTTGTATTCTCAAAGAGGAACAAAATAAAGAGTTGCATTTCTGATGTGGGCCCTTCAAAAGAGGAGAAAATGGACCAGAGCTGTCTGTGCCTCTGCTTAAAATCAGTAGGAAAAAAAACCCTGCTCTCATGGTTGCAAGATGGATGGGTGCTCTCATTCTGCACAAAAGCCAGCATGGTCTGCTCTCACTGTGCTTCTCTCATTTTATTATCCAGCTGTCAATCATTATATACATACATGTGCACATATAATATAATCTATCATGGCCCTGACAACTGAACCGATAGTCTAAGTTACACTACCCAGCCACTTATTTTTATTGTTTAGAATTTCATACACACCTATAAAGTGTTTTGATCAAATCCATCCCCCATTCCCTCTCCTCCAAATCCCCCTTCCCCCTTCATACCCCCCACTTCATGTGCTCTTTTTGTTTAAACTCACCGAGTCCACTTAGTGCTGTCAGTATGTGCACGGGTGTAGTCATCTGCTAGGGCATGTGTTCAAGGGTCACAGCCCTGAAGAAAGCAGATGTCCCCACTCTGGCAGCCATAAACTGCCAATAGCTCCTCAGCTGAGGGTGAGTCTTCATGACCGCCTTATCCATCTGTGAAGGATTTTGCCGTCTTGGTCTAGTGCAGGGCTTATGTCCGTTGTAACCATCAATCAACATTACCTACGCAAGATCAGATCTCTTCCAATGGCCATTATTGGGTTTGCTTGGAAACAGGACCCTACCCATTTCCAAAGCTCATCTACTTTGCCCCTGAATCCTGTGAGTCTGGGCAAGAAGGTATTGGCTGAGCTCTGTCTACGTTCTCTTTATGACATGATCTGACCAACTGCCAGGAGTAATACCTAAAAGCTCCACTAGGCTATTTTTAGATGTTTATGCTGTCTTGTCAGGAATGTAAAGGAGGACTTCCTAGAATTGGCCGGCTCTTCCAGCAAACAGGACAAACTCATAAAGATCACCTGTAACAACTTATCTGATGGCAATTTTAGACAGCCACATAGTCCAGAAGCCAGCAGAGCCGTTTACACAAAAACTTTGTCTTAAAAAACGGAAATGAGGATGCAAGTCTCAACGTTTGCCTGGCATCCTTAGTTGAATCTGAAACTGAATGGCCACAGGTGATCTGGCACGAAAGGCCAGCTGAGGAGTGCAGGCTTGTAGCATCGAACCTGTGACCACAAGAAAGTGTTTGCATCTCAGCTCACCTTTTTGGCGGGTGAAAACCCTCATTCAAAGGCTCTGAAGACACTGGATTGTGACTCATATGTTCGCTGGAATGGGGCACACATGTTCAGCTCCTGCTCTGCATGTCTGTAAGTCCACTGTGACTGCTGTAACAGAACACCATAGACTAAGGCTTATCAGCAACCTGCGGTTCTCATGATCCTGGAGGCTGGACGCCAAGGTCAAGACACTGGTCTATGTGAGGACTGGCTTCCTGAGTTATTGCTATCTTCATAGTATGTCTTCACATGGTCATAAAATCAGGGGGAATCTTCTCAGATCACCCAGTCCCCACTGGTGGGCCCTGAGCATGGTAGGCGACTATTCTACCACTCAGATACAACCCCAGCCAAGGAGTTACCTCTTCTAAGCCACAATCTGAGCCCTTCCTCTTAATACCATCACTCTGGGGTTCAGAATTTCAGTGTATGACCCAGGGTAGCATATCTGGACCACAGCAATAGAAGAGGAGAACCACTTCCCGGTCCTTGAATGTCTGACACTTATGATGAATCCCAGTCCAGTCCTTGGGAAAAGTGAATGACGAATATGTCTGCCTTCGATGGAAACGCTGCTAGCAGGCTCTATCCTACAGGAGTCCCTGGATGCTTTCCTCTGGGAACTTCTGCTCTGCCCCATCCAGTGTCTTCTACAATATTAGGCTGTAATTTCTTTCCTGCTGTTTTTGGTGTCCATCTGTGTTGAGCCTTCACCAGCTCTTGCATGCCATCCACGTTCTCCCGGTCTGTCTGAACTGTCCCCAGAGCGTGGGTTCAGAGGGGATTTGATTCACAGATATGTCACTTCACAGTGAAGCCTTGCTGTGCCTCATCTGCCCAGCAGAGCAAATCTTCAAAGTTACAGGCACAACCTGGGCTTCCAATCCGCTCTCCAGCCTCCTGCCTCCTAATTGCTCCAACTTGCTGGTTTCCCAGCCAAGGCAGGGAGATGCTGTTGTGCATCAACGTGACAAAGCTGGGAATCCCTACACCTGCTGGTCTAATTGTAAAAGCATAGAAACCTCCACTGCTTCCTCTTTTTTTTTTTTTTCAAAAGAAACATATGGTGGAAAATGGACCTGCTGCCCCCACATAACCTCTCTCAGCACCTGATGTGTGCCTGGGGTAGGGGGCAATGCCAACAGAGACAGAAATAATGCTAAATATATATATATATATATATATATATATATATCATGGAGTTAGTTTTTGAAATATGTCCAGGATAAAATATAATTTAAATAGGAGATATCACTTGTTTCTCTGTAGAAAGCAAAACAGAAGAATATTCTTTTAGCTAACTGATTGTTCAGGCAGAGATGAAAACCCAGAAACAGCATTGTTCCAGTGACAGCCGAGCTTTAGGAAGCGTTTTCACTTGATGGGCATCAGCAAAGATGCGATCCAGCAGAATTCAGACTAGCATGGTGCACACGTGACTTCCAGTGTAAGGGGCTTGTCACTGGATCTCTCCTGGTGGGTCCAGGAAACCTGGGGAAGAGGGCTGCTTGTAAGATTTCTTCCTGTTCTTTCTCCTTTTTTTTTCCTTCAGCACCTACACATGAACCATGGGAGTCCCTGGGACTCCAGGCAAGAGCCTGACACTGGCTGAGCAAGGTTGCCACTGCTGCTTTTAATCTGAGTCTCCCCTCCTTTTTATAATGACTATTTTAAAATTCGCATAGAAAGCAATGTGTTATTATCAAATTTCTGTAAGTTTGCTGTGCTTTTATGGACCCCTCCCCCACTCCCTGCCACGTCCAGCTTGTCCCCCTGCTCTTCTCAATAGTCTCCTTCCCTTCGTGTCACTTGTATTTCTATTAGCCTTTTTATTCCCACTCCCTTCCTTAAGACCTATTTTTCCCCTCTCATGGGACTTATATACCATATATGTATGTACACGTTTAGGCTACTTTTGAGAGAGAAGAGGTGTCATTTGTCTTTCTAAGTCTGGTTTACTTCATTTAATATAATTTCCAGGTCCACCAACTTTTCTGAAAATGCTATTTGTCTGTGTGGCTGGATAAACGTCTATTGTTCATATGTATTGCATGTTTAATTTTTGAGACGGAATCTCTAGCTAAACAGGGTCTCCTGGTTCGAATTTAATTGTAGACCAGACTAGCCTCAGATTCACAGATATAGGTCAACTCAGCCTCCCGAGAGCTGAGATTAACCACCCCCAGTACCACATTTTCTTTATCTATTCATCCGTTGATAGACATCTAGGCTGGTACTGTGTCCTTGTTACTGTGAGTGACCGCAACAGTGAACATGGGTGTGCCGATATCTGTGAGGTAGGATGGAGCCCCTTGGTACACGTGCAGAAGTAGAAACGTGCACACAGTCAAATACACAGAAGTAGTCACATGGTGCTCTTTTTAGATTGTACTTTTAAAAGTACTTATTTTATTTTATGTGTGTGAATGCTTGCCTACATGTGTGCATGTGCACCACATGCTTGCGGCGCCCTCAGAGACCAGAAGAGGGAATCAGATACCCAGGAACTGGAGTTACACCAGTTGGAAACTACCATGTGGGTGCTGGGAATCACCCCTGGCCCTCTGCAAGGGTATCAAGGGCTTTTAACCTCTGCGCCATCTCTGGTCCCTATATTTCCAGTTTTTGAGAAGCCTCCATACTGATATCCGCAGTGGGTGCACCAGTCTTCACTCCTACCATAGGGGAATGAGGATTTCTCTTTCCCCACATGCTCACCAGCGTGCGTTGTCTTCTCTTCTCTTCAAAAATACCGTTCCGATTGAGGCAAGATGGAACCTCAAGGAAAATTTAATTTTCATCCTCTCTCTAAGATGCCACTGAAAACCTCAAGTAAGTAACGTCGATTGCCCATCCCTCTGTGTTTCTTCTTTTGAGAACTTATTCAGTTTCTTTGCCTTTTTCAACTTTCAGTTTTGAGACAGGGTCTCAGTAAGTTGTACAGGCTGACCTTGAACTTGCAATCCTCCTACCAGGCCCTAAGTGTTAGCCACCAGACACCCCCAGACAGGAATCTGCGATACACCTTCCCTCCTTGCCTACAGTGTCCTCTGCCTTAAGAAGAGAAACTATAGTTGGTCACTGGAGAATTAGACATTTGACTTAGACAATCCTGTCCCTTGTGAGTCCCCATTAGGTCCTATCCCAGGCAGTCTCATTTTGTTAGACATGATTTGGAATACTTAGCTTAAAAAAACAGACAAGCAAACAAAACAAAAACAAACAAATGAACAAAAAGTTATCTTTCTGAAACACAGACTTCAAAGTAACACACAGAGGTCTTGAACTTATTATTTCCTGCCTCCACATGCTGGCTGGGATAAGAGACATGTGCCATCATGCCGAGTGCTAAAGGTTTTTGTTTTGTTTTGTTTTGTTTTTTAGTAGTCATAAGGAATGAGAGGCTGCATCAAAGCTTGCTAACCTGACTCCTTTGGAGACAGATGCCTGCTTGTGTGTGTGCAGGGTGAAGCATCTATCTGCACAGCCGATAAACACTGCAGGCACCCTGTGATTCGACATTTCTTTATCTCAGTAGCAACTCTGAGATTATTAAACGCTAACTGCCTACTTCCTGTCCCTGCTCCTGTCAATTACCATTGCCTCTGTCTATACCATCTGACTGTCCTAGGTCCCAGGACACATACAGGGCTTGTCTTTCATGTCCATATCCTTTCACTCTGCCTGAGTAGAGGAGTTCCAAGTCTAAAGGCTGTGGATGAAAAAGTCCAGAGGGAAGCTGGGCTCTGGTCTCAAACACCTGTCCTCTCCCAAGCCTTCTCCTGGGGCTGACCAGCTCAGTATCTCTCTCAGACTCACGCTCTTCTCCCCCACTCTGAGGCCCATCCATTGCTGTCTTCTGGGACATTTCCTCCTATGGTATGACAGGAGAATGTGACAGTCACTTGACAAGTGATCAAGGTTCACACAGAGACACAACCTTTAGGGTCTGCAGAAATTATGACATAGACAGAAACAAAACACCCTGACCAGAGTTACCAGGACCTGCTGAGATGAGAGCCCCGGGGCACCCCATCCCTGGAGTACTGAGTTCTGGCTCCTTTCTTCTCGGACCCTCTTATGGCTGAAATGAACTCATAGTGGGTACCAGAAGGAGGGTCTGGGAAGTATAGGATTTGGGACTGGCCTTGCCCTCTCTGAATCTCTTCCCTAAGGTTTTTGTTTGAACAAGAACATACCTCAGGCTAATTCATGCTATTTCCAAACTGGTTTTCAGGAGAGGAGAAAAGCAATCACACCGGAAAGTAGATTCTCACCTCTTAGAGCCCTGGCTCTCAGACTGGAGAACGCCCAAATCACTCAGAGCCCTTTAAATCACTGGGTGGAGGGCTCCACCATCTGAATTTCTGTTGCTCTAGGGTGGGATCCTATAATAATACCCTTTTTTTCTTTTGCTTGTAAAGACAGGCTCACTGTAGCCTGTGTTGGCCTTGTGTTCATCATCCTCTACCTCAGTCTCAATGCAAAGAGCTAAGGCACGGCCACCACACCCTCTGAACACTGACACTTCCAGCATGTTCTCAGGGAATAGCACCGCTCCAGAGACTTCACTTTGAGGACCCTCACCCTCTTCCATGGTATTGGTCAGAGCCCCATCTGGAATGCAGATTCTGCAGCCTGCACCGTTCTTTCTAGCCCTCTCAGCTGGGGGACACAGGGACTCTATGGCCACCCTAAGAAAGCTTTTGTCAATGTTTTTTCCTCACGAATGATGTGTGGAGATGCTTCTTGTTCTCCCACTGCCTGCACACCAGGACTATAAGGTTTGGATATGGAAAGGAGATTCTGCCAGCTATTCCTCTGCTAGCTCTGAGGAATCTGTGGAGATCAGTTCATCTCATCTGCTGAGTCTCTGGAAGAGTCGGTCTCCTCAGCATGCCAGGCTTTTGCCATATTCTTCACAGATTGAGTTGTTAGAGGGCAGAAGCTTCCATTCTTACTGAACATGAATTTAGTGGAGAGGTGGGTAGACACAGGGCTGTGACCATATCTCTCTATTATGGCGGCCATTGCTCTGTGCATCTCAGCCTTCCTAGGTGAACTAGTTTCCTGAGGAATATCAGAGGAGGCTGCTAGCTGTTACACATGAGATAACACCCCGTAATATGCTCCTCTCTGTCCTCCAAACCACACACTGGAATGCCCGCGTCATCCCGTTCTCAGCCAAGAGGACCACAAAATAGTTATAGTTAGGGTGTTGGGTAACACTTAGAGAAGAACAGAAATCATTATGCAATTTATTATAGGACCTATCTGAATTTATCCCTCAGGATCCTGGACATATCATTATGCCTCCCATTCTCGATAAGGAAACACATCTTGAGATGTGTAGTGACATCAAAGAAGAATATCTTGGAGGACTCAAGCCACAACAAAACAGGACAATCTTCCTTCCAAAACTAGAAATAGAGCTAAAAAATGACCCAGCAAGCCTGCTAGTGGGTACATATCCCAGAGAAATGACACCCATGGACTGAAGAGCTATCTGTATCTTGATTGCTGCAGCACTAGTCACAATAGCCAAGATAAAAAAAAATCAATGTTTGTGTCCCTCAGTGGGTAAACGGCTAACAAAATGTGGCGTATACACAAGGGAGTGATAGTCAGCCACCAAAAGCACAAATCCTGTCATTTGTGGCAGCACAATGGGTCTAAAGGACATGATGAGAAACGAAACAAAGCAGCTGCAGAAAGAAAAAGAGACTGTTTCAAATGTGAAATCAGAGCACTGATCTCAAGGAGTAGAGAGAATAGTGTTTATCAGAAGCCAAGAGGAAAAGAGGCAGATAATGGTCACTGAGAACAATTTAACTTAGGAAGAGTGGATTTGGAATTCTGCTGCACAGAAGGCTATGTGTAGTCAGGTATAATGTTCTGTATTTTGAATAGTTGCAAGAGAAGGCGTAGAGCGCTTTACTACAAACCAATGGCAGGTGTTCAAGGCAAGGGCCATTAGATCTTCTCACTGTGTATACATGTATTAGTGTTTTGCTGTACCCCATGCATTCACACCAGGATTCTGTGCCAATAAAAAATTAAATGTAAGGACTTCAGAGATGAGTGAACAGCCACACGGCAGGACATCCACTCTCTAAGACCTCCACAGTGGGACCAAACCTCGAGACCCTCCCCCAACTCCATTGGCTTTTCTAGCCAGCCAGCAGGGACTTTCCTGTGGGTTGGCTCCCCCAAAACCCAAATCCATCCAGCAGTCACTCCAAACTACTACCCACATCATGCCCCCAAACCCGCCTATCTTTCTGCAACCTCAGTGGAATTCTGAAACACAGCTTGCTCCAATACTGAGGGGACTTTAAGTGGTGAGTGAGCAGCCATGTGGCGGGACACTCCACTCTCTAGGATCTCCACAGTGGGACAAAATCCCAGGTTCCCCCTCCTCTCCCTTGGCTTTTCTAGCCAGCCAACAGGGTGGGAGGGGAAGAGGAGACGAAAAGGGGAGGGTTGAGGAGAACTTGAGGGAATAGGATAGTCGAGATGAAGGAAGGACAAGAGATGAGAACAAGGAAAGAGATATCTTGATTGAGGGAGCCATTATTAGGTCAGCAAAAGTCTGGCTCTAAAAAAATTCTCAGGAATCCACAAGGATGACCCCAGCTAAGACCCTAAACAGTAGACGAGAGGGGACCTTATCTTGATCTGCTCTGTAGTCAGACTGATGAATATCTTAAATATCACCATAGAACCTTCATCCAGCAACTGATGGAAACAGAGGCAGAGACCCACAGTGGAGCACTGGACTGAGCTCCCAAAGTCCAGTTGAAGAGAGGGAGGGATGAGAATATGAACAAAGAGGTCAAGACCATGATGGGTTTACCCAGTTAAACAGTCTATCTGAGCTAATGGGTGCACACCAACTCTAGCTGGACTGGGAAGGAACAAGCATAGGACCAAGCTAGTCCCTCTGAATGTGGCTGACAGTTTCATGGCTGGGGAAGACTGAGGGCCCCTGGCAGTGGCACCAGGATTTATCCCTACTGCATGTGCTGGCTTTTTGGGATCCTATTTTCTTTGGATGTAGACTTTGCTCAGCCTAGATATAGTAGGGAGGGACTTGGACCTTCCACAAAGCAGTGTGCATGGGGTGGGGTGGGACAGTCTGTGGAGGTAATGGAAGGAGGGAGGGAGTGGGAACTTGGATTGGTATATTTTAAAAATCTAATAAAAAAAGATGATAAAAAGAATGTAAAAAGGAAAGGCTGAGGCAGGGCTCTGAGGTAAAGTGTTTGCCTGTCTTGTGGCAGGGCTGGGTTTGATTGCTCAGCAATACAAAAAGTAAGACCAACACAGAGCATGACAGGACAAATGGGATTCAGACTATTGAGGTGGAGAGAGAGAGAGAGAGAGAGACAGAGAGAGACAGAGAGAGAGAGAGAGAGAGACAGAGAGTAGTATAAGCTGGAAAACAGGTAAAAACAAGGTGGCTGAGCAAATCAGAAGCAGGGCTACAGAGAAATAGAAAATCAAAATGGTTTGGCAGCTTGGCTGGGGCAAAGCACCTTCTGAAAGGTAGTAGAATTGGTTTTGTTGGGTAAGACTCAGATGGACCCAGCCTAGAGTAGGTAATGTTGGGCCAAGTCTCTAAGCAGTGTTTGGAAGTCTGTGCTTCATGAAAGACCACAACCCTCAATAAATGGCTTAGGGAAGAGTAGTAAGATTTCTCATCGAACTTTCTTGGGCCACCAGTCTGAAAGTAATTACATGGAGGCTTATCATTAATTATGAAATTTTGGCCTTTAGCTTAGGCTCTTTCCCAACTAGCTCTTATAACTCAAATTAACCTACTTTTATTAATCTATGTTCTGCCACATGGCTTTTTAATCTCTCTTCCATTCTGTATGTCTGACTTTCTCTGCATCTTGCTGGCATCCCTGCCTCTCTTCCTCCCAGAGTTCTTTCTCTTCCCAGAAGTCCCACCTATTCTCTCTAACCTAACTATTGGCCACTTAACTCTTTATTAAATGAATCAGAAGGTACATTAGGCAGAGGTGTACCTTTACAGCATAAATAAATATTCTACAAAATTTACCCCTTTTTGTCTAATTAAAAGCAAAGGTTTTTGCTGTGGGAAGTCTTACAGCCAGTTGTTACCCGCCCACTGGGGCGTGGCCTCTTATACTATATATGCTGATGTAGAGCATGCGTCCAGCCTCTTTTCCAGCCTCTCTGTTCCGGTTGCAGGTGATCTCCGTTCAAACAGAGGATTCTGATTTGTGAGTCTACCCCTAAATAAATAACCATCTGTTTCTCAATTCTGAGCTAGTGTGGAATTTGTTTTAAGCCTCCTTCCACAGGTTTTAACTCTAACATAGTAAAACTATATACAATAAGGACAATTATCAAGTAAGAATTACATTCAAAATGTCCAGTCCGTTTGTATTTTGCAAATTCCAAGTACTGTATTATCTATCCTATCTTGAGTCCAAAGTTTTATATCTAAACCACATTTTATCATAACTTATATTACCACCCTGAAAATATAATTTTAGACCTTAAAATATCATCTTAGATAAACAACTTAAGTTTTTATGTTTCTCAACCTTATAAACTTTATGTCTCTTATGCAAGTTACTTTTCTTAATTTGGTAATAAGGAAAACTATAAAACTGTAACTACCTATTCTACAACCTCATCAGAGACCTGAGAGGAATATAATATTACCTGCATAAGCAGGAATTGCAAAGCAAACAATTTCTATAAAACTATAGAAATGATAGTGACAGCTGGCTGCCTGGACAGTCACCCAAGTTTCTCTGCAATATTGGGGATCTATCTTCAGCCTACGGGCCTAGAATATCTGACAGAGTTTTCTGTACAGCAGGAAATTTGAAGCACTGTCCTACCTTGTCTTGGCAAAGTTCAGCAGTCACATTCTGTTGTTTCCTGCTTGTCCAATTTGGACAGCATACTGTCAGCAGTTGAGACAAGGGCAATTTCTTGCCCAGTGTCTAACTTTGCCCAATAAAATCAACTTCTATATGGAGGTTCTTCAATGCCCATCATCTATTTTTTTTTAAAGTAAATCATTGCTTTCCTGGAGCAAACCTAACTCACTGTCATGAAAAGCCTATGTTATTAAAACACCTTAAATACCATATTCTGTAGGTCTCTGAAGTTTTTGAAGATTACCTATCTAAAATAAATCTGTTTAATCTTTAAAACATACCTAAAATGACTACAAATTTGATTGTTATAGATGACTAACTACTAACCTGCATTTCCTAATTATCTTAAATTGTTTGTAATAATAGCTTTCAAGAATTAGAACTTAACATTACATTTTAAATGAGCTGTGTAGGTACAATATCTTAAGAGTAGAAGCACATATACAGTATGTTATAAGAAAAATAACCTTAAAATTGTATTAATATACAAAAATCTATGTCAATATAAAATATCTGAGACTAGTAGTTGCTTTTTAGTCTAAAAGTAGACTCAATGATCTACCATTTTATCTTATATTTCCCATATTCTGCCTTTTTCCTTTGCAGAACAAGACTCTTGAATTTAGTCTTCCTTGTTTAGTTTCTTCCCTGACCATGACCAATAACAACTTGTAACCAACTGCCATAAACAATGATAAATATCCATAACTCACCAACTGACCAAAAACTACCCACCCCACCTCTTGGTAATGTGGGCATAATATTCTTAAAAGTATTCCCTATTGTCTTGGGATAATGACATCTTTAGGGAATCCCAAGAAAATTGAGATAATGGTTAAGTACTGGGAAAGCTAATTTTATCATTTGTTGTCTAGTCTTTGTATAATGGAAAGTGCAGAGCTTCTCTGAAGTTCTGGCTGGAGTAGTCTATGATGCTGGGCCATCTTAGCTAACCAACATCAGCTTATTCTGAGCAGTTTATAGTCCAATGCTGACCTTTGGATGGTACTTGTCAGCTTAGTGGTATTATCAGAATCCAGGTGGAATTGTCATTGTGCAACCCCATCATCCTTTTGGGGATTTCAAAGATTGCTGTTAATTTTCACTGCAGAAAATGGAAACATTTTAAATGTCATGTGTAACAGATCTCAAAGAGGTTGAAGGACCACAATCTGTTAAATATATCTAGGGATAGACAAACTTAATTCCTAGTTAACTACTTCAGACTCAAGCCCAAAATCATATACAGGAAGCTGGATGAAGCTTATTTCTAGAATTAGTACTCTATATGGTCATTAATATCACCACAGAAAGTTTATATATAGATATATAACAATATTATAAATTTTGAGGTAATGTTTATTCCTTAAGAAAAATTTTAAAAAGTCAAAATAAAACCAAAAGATTATGAGATTAATGACAATAGAATAATTTCTTAATTTGGTTTTCTTCTGCCTCATACCAAGTGGAATATAAAACATAAGACAGAAATTTTAAATTTTTTCTTCAGCAAAAATTCTTGAGTTTACAAAAGGAGCGAGTCATGCTCCAGCTTCAAATCCAGCTTTAATTTTTAATTGTGTTGGGACTACAAAAAGACCATTTGCCTTATTTATCTATAGAGAACAGCAGATATAAACATTTGGGAAGAATTATGAGATTTTTTTTTCTGTTAGAAATGTGCTAAACCATTAAGCCAATTTACTTTTTTTCTTGGGTCATTTTCTCTAGATGATTTGTTCTTTTTTTTTTTTTCCTTTTAGATATTTTCTTTGTCCAGCGATCTTTAGATTTTTTTAGTTGGATACTTTTATTCACCTGGAAAAGATAAAAACAAAATATTGCTCTAACCCTAACTTTGGAGAGTTTCCCTTTTTGGCAGGTTATGTTTGATCAAATGAAAGACATTTGTATGCTTTATAAGATAATTTAGATGGAATGGCCATGTGGTTTGATGAACTATTGCCTCTCCTAATCAAGATGTCATTCCTGTTCGAATCTAATCTTTATCAATCTTGAGGGTATTCATAACTTTTCTTTTTCTGTGGAAACAAAAGCAAAACCTCTTCTCCAGTGTAACACATATCCTGGTTTCCATTTTGAAGCTAATACCACATTTCATAAGCCTTCTAAACAGTTCCACCACACTGGAACCAAATGTTCAAGGGTATGAACCTGCAGGAGTCATTCTCATTCAAATCACCACAGGTATCTGCCACTGTTTATTATAACAGAATCTCTCACTGGCCTGGAAACACCTACTCGGTCAGGCTGCCTTGTCAGAAAGTCCCCACGAATCCACCTGTTCCTACTTCCCCAGCAGTGGGATTATAATCATGTGCCAAAATGACTGATTTCTTTTTTTTTTTTTTTTTTTTTTTTTTTTTTTTTTTCATGGCTGCTGGAGACCCGAGTTTGGGCCTCGTGTGTGCAAGGCAAGCATTTTTACTGACTGATATTACAGCTTTAGTATACAGACCTTGTGGTATTTAGTTGTAATATTTAAGCTGACACAATCCAGAATCACCTGGGAAGAGGGTGTCCCTGAAGGATGGTCTATATTGGGTTGACTTATGGGCCTGTCTACTGCGGGATGCCTTAAGCTAATTAATACAGGAGAGTCCCAGGTCCCACTTCCAGCACATCCTCAGCAGAGAAGACCCAGCCTGCTGTTAGCAACACTTCCCTTGTCAGGAAGTTCTGAATTACACAGGAGTGAAGAAATTGTGCTGGGCAAAGAAGCAAGTGAGCATGTCTCTGCCCTTGACTATGGGTATGAGTTCAGGCCTTGACTGCCCTGTAATGGTAGACTGTTACCTGAAATTGTTAGCCAAATAAACCCATTTCTCCATTTTATTAAGTTTACTATATAAACTCTCTCCCATGCTTACAATACTATAAATAACACATTGGTCTTTATTTTAATTTCAACTGTTTTTTAAACATACTCCTCTTAGACATTCTTAGGTTGTAATACAGTTATTATAGAAAGTGGTTTAGGTATAAAACTTTAAACTCACCAAGATAAGGTAAATATTAGAGTAATTTCTTTGAATTTGCCAAATACAAATGGACTAGACATTGTGAATGTAATTCTTACCTGATAATCGCCTTTATTGTATATAGTTTTTCTATGTTAGAATTAAAACTTTTCCTTTTCATTTAGACAATACCAGATTATTGTTCTTATTGTATATAGTTTTACTGTTAGCTTTTAAACCTTTCCTTTTAATTAGAGAAAAAGGGGGAAATGTTGAAGAATATTTGTACACTGTAAAAAGTGTCACTCTAATTGGTTTAATAAAGAGCTGAATGGCCAATAGCTAGGCAGGAAAAAATAGGTGGGACTTCCGGAGAGAGAGGAACTTGGGATGAATCTAGGCATTTGAGACACAAGTGAGACACAGAGTGGGGACAGATGCAGAATGGAAGAGAGATAAAAAGTCACATGTCAGAATGTAGATGAATAGAAATGGGTTAATTTAAGTTATAAGACCTAGCTGGGAACAAGACTAAGCTAAAGACCAAGCGCTCACAATTAATAAGTCTCCATGCCATTATTTGGGGGGCTGGTGGCTGACAAGAAAGTCTGACTACAGTTCGTGTGTGTGTGTTCCAGGACACACTCCTATGTGCTCCAGGGTGGAACTTGGGCTTCAGACTTGCAGAGCCATCCTCTTACTCACTGAGACATCGTGTGCTGGCTGCAAATCTCTACTTTATAAATGATACTCATGGATACTCATTAATAATGACACAAGCTCAAGGTTGCCCTGGCTTCTACGGACACGGGAGTCCCTACAAGCAATGCTCTTTAGGACGAGAGCCCTGGGCTGTCTCACAGGAAGAGCACCTGTCGGTCACTGCAGTCAGAAGTGCTAGTTCGTGTTCTTCGGTTCCCTGTTGACTGACCACACTATGCCCAAGCAACACGTTTCCCACCCTGCTTAATCTGTGGCTGTCTAAAGGCAGAAAATAGCTCAGCCAGCTAAAATGCAACACAAGATTCTTTAGGAATTGCAACAGGCGTGTCTAGGGGTCAGCAACTCCGTTCTGGCCTTCTCCCGTCCATGCCCAGAAGAACTCCTCTCAGTCTGACCAGTCTATTGGCACACTCGCCCACTGATGCCCGCACTGTGGTTTGTTCCTCTGACAACCATTTAGTGTGAGGTGAAGCAGTCAAGGAAGGAGTGAAGCTTGACTGACTCTCAAAATCTCACCATCTTCCCCATATGGATAAATCTGGACTTGAGGGGATTTTATAAAGAAGCTAACGGAGACTGAGGAAGGCAGACGGAACGATCCAGGACTCTTGCCATCAAACCCACACTGCCTCTCCAGGGATGTTTATTTCTTTGCAGCTTGCTGCTTGGGGGCAGTGAGCATACAGGAGCTTAGTTGTTTTCTTCCACCAAGTTCCTGGCGGCTTCCCCCACACCGCCCCAGCTTCTTCCCCCCTTCCCCACCAGCCTTCTGTCTGGTTTGAGTTTATTGTCAAAACACGCCCTGCCAAATAACTTGTCTGCAGACATTTTTGCCTGCCTTGGTGTATCCACAGAGAGCTGCTAACGATCACCCTTCCTGCATGTGCTTGGTTCATCCTCAGAAGGGAACTGCTCATTATCCCTCTCTGCTGCAGGCTGGGGCATCTGGAAACTGTCAGGCAGGCAGGATTCCCTCCGCAGTAGGGCTGGAGTCCCAGCATCTTCTGCTGGGCGCCCAGTCAAATCTCCACCAGAGGCAGCAATCACCACAATCCTGGCTCCTTTTCCTTGAGGCATGAGGGAATCTGGGTAGGTGGGGCTAGAAAGGGGATACTTTTGTTCCTAGTTGGCTTCCTAAAGCTCCATCAGGACCAGCTACATCATTTTTAGCACCAAGCACAAAACGAAAATGAAAACGAGTCTTGATTTGTACAAAAATCAAGGAGGAAGATGCTTGTCAGTGGTCTCTTATTTGTCATAAGTTTTGAGTTAAAATTAAAAAAAATTTAAGTTGTGAGCATATGGTTTATTGTTGCCTTATGGAAGGCCAGATTTTAATGCAAATGTAAGAGCGGCTGACTACTGTGTGGAATCTCCATAACAGAGTGCATCATGGCTGGATGGTGGACATGTACATGCACTGATGGAACCATGCAAGTAATACAAGAGAGGACCAGCTCCCCAAAGCTGTTCTCTATCCTCCACATATGGGTCATGGTAGGTGCTGGCACAGGTACAGGCTTTTACACACACACACACACACACGCACGCACACACACACTACTCAATTTGTGAGCATTTTTAACGACAGTTTATCTTTTCCTTCCTGGAGAGAAAGGACAAAGGTGTTTCATGTCATCGTTTTCAGCAACAGTGTTTGGCCAATAAGAGGAAATCATAAAGTAAGAGAGAGTCTAAGAGGGCTCCTAGTGGGGCTGAAAAGATGACTCCACAGTTCAGAGAATGTACCGCTCCTACAGAGAGGATCCAAGTGCCATTCCCAGCCTCCATGTCCTTAACTGCAGCTCCAGGAAGATCTGATGCTTGTAGCCTCTGTGGGCACCTGCACTCACAAGTACACCGCCCCCCACACACACATACATACATACACATATTTAAAAGTAATAAAAGCAACGTTTTCAAAGGTCCAGGATACCCAACAAGCTTTGCCTTCTTCCTGCACTTGAAGCAAGTTCTGACACGATGCCTCTGTCTGTACCTTTACCCAGGTGTAAACAATACACACTTGCTTGGCACTCACTTGATCTTTCTGGGTCTCACACACTGTGAATCGATCAGAATTCAATGCTCATCAATGCCATGTGACTAGAAGGCACATGGCCCGTATCTTCTCACTCACGACTGCTCCCTTGTCTCATTAGACTTTATTTACAAAAAGCAAATACAAAGATGAAAGTAAGAATCAGGCCACGTCAATGGGATGGAATACCAGGACAAATGCGGTCCTTCTGGGCATGGGTCCTAAATGATAACTCAAGTCGCAGGCTCCTGAAACTGTCACTACCCCTACTTGAAATCTGGCACTTGGGCTTGACTCAGTACTGCACCAAGAAAGAGAGGAGAGGCATTAGGAATGTCTGGAAAGAGGAAGTCAAGTGTTGGAAGTAGCCAAGTGTGAGAGAAAGGATGGCCATAATGTCAGAGTCTCCACACCATCTGCACATTAGAAAAGCCCAGCCAACACTTTAAACTCTGTTCCTTACTTGGACCTTAGCTAATATTAAAAGTCTGATTTAGAAGATCCAGCTCTGGTCCAGGCACGGTTCAGTTTTTGAAGCCTGGCCAGTGATGCCCCATGCCCTTGTGCTAGGCTCTCACCAAAGGGTAGTGGCAAGAAGTGACAAGAACTCTCTCTCTCTCTCTCCCTCTCTCTCTCTCTCTCTCCACACACACACACACATTTTTGTTTCTGAAGTTATGTTAATTGTTTAAAATAGTATAATTGACAAAAAGAGCAATGCAGACACTTTCTTTTTTCAGTTAAAGTGTGTTTTCTCTCATGTTAGAAAGTTCGTGTGATAAACAGTGAACACAAACACTTACAAAAGCCCAGACTGTTCATTCTAACTTAGCCCTAACTCTCAGCAGCTTTCCCCAGCCCTGACTGCTGGGTCCAGAGTTGGGTTTATGTTCAGATGTACTTCTGAAAGACACTGAGTAACTTACTCATGCGTTTGAATAAACTTGAGAGCGTCATTATTTAAAGAAAATCTCCAATGAATCGTTCAAATAATGAGAATACTGACCTCCAGATTTGATTTTTAGTAAATATTAGTTAATTGGATACTAATTAATTTTTAAAAATTTAGCTCATTTAATAGTTACAAATTAGAGATCCCCTTTTACTCAATATTTTAAAACTCCAGTGGAATACTAGTGCAAATATTTACGAAATATGTAGATTACAGACATACATCACTTGACTGGATACGGTCTAAGAGAAGCACCATCACTCTTCGTGACCAGTGGCTCTCTCTGTGTGAGCAGCATAGGGAGCCCTCATAGTCACTCGGTGTGACCTATTGATGCAAAAATCCAAATGCTTCACCTTCACTCATAAAAAATTATGAAGCAGTATATTTTAAGCTAAAATCTGTTCACAAGCAAGGGTTTTCATGGGAAGCAAAGAGTTTTGAATCCTCAAAAGCTACTAGTCAGAAGGACTCGGAGCCGAAAGCGAACACTACCAACACAGAGGTTTGAGAACACGTCAACCCACAAGATCCAGATATTGGCACTGCCCTGGGACAACCCTCTGGCTCCCTGTAAAAACTAGGAGAATCAAAGAGATGGGACCTCTTTGGGCCAGCATTCTCTGACACCCCAGAGGACAGGTTCCATGGCATATCACCATGGGAGCTTAGAGCCACCATCCAGGGGACATGACATGCCTTCCCAATTCTTTTTAAAATGCGTTTTTACATTTCATTCCCCGCCCCCCCCCACTACCCCAGAGATAGACACCATTTTGGCAGGGGGAGGTTAATTCGTTTATTTATTTTAGGCTTCCTTTGAGTACTAGCTATTTTCTTTAAATTGAAAATAAATGTTTCCATATAATATATTCTGATCATGGTTTCCCTTCCCATGTCTCCTTCTAGATCCTCCCCACTTCCCCCATCCATTCAACTCCATGCCTTTCCTTCTGTCTTTAGGGAAAAATATAGAAAAAAAAGAAGAAAACAAAAACAAAGAAAAGGAGGAGAAACACACACACACACCACAAAAACATAAAATCGGAAACCATAATATATACACAAAAGATCAGTAAGACAGTAAGATGAAAAATACCCAAACAAAGCAATATGAGACAAAAAAAAATCTACAAAAATACCACTGAGTTTGTTTTCTGATGACCATGGGCATGGGGCCTACTCTCAAGTGTGGGTAATACACCCAAACCTCACTCCAAATGCCCCAGTGAAGGCAATAATTATTTATTGGAAAAGATCCCCTAGTCAAATCACTATGTAGTTCTGTCTTCAGATATGATTATGGCTTATGCGGGCATGCTATAAGATGCCATTTCAGAAAACGAATTTTTCCTTTGTCAGCTGGTATCAATTGCAGGTAGCTTCTTAGGGATGGGAGCCCTGTGTCCACTCCCCTCTATCAGAACTCAGAGCCCATCTGGCTTGGACCTGTGCAGGCCCTGTTCATACTGTCACAGCTAGGTCATACGTGTATCAGTCCTGCTCTATCCGGAAGACACTGTTTCCATAGTGAGTGACCAGTTCAAAACAAAGCAAAAGTTATAATAACAGTTTTTAAAGAAAACTTTGCACATCTCACTAGCCAACCCCTGTCACTCTAAATGCTGCATGGTAGCTAATAGTCATCGAATGGAAAAGGTTCTCTGGTCAATCATGATGTGGTTCTGTCTTCCGCTGTGATTCTGGCTTACACAGACATGTTACTCATCTAGCTACCTCAGTGGGCAGTCAGAGAGCTTATTTACATATGAAGTTCGGAGAATAGCATCCCAGATCCCAGACAAGGGCCAGGGAAGCCCTGTTGTGCTAAGGGTTGTGAATACAGTACAGTAAAAAGCTCTCCCAAGGGGAAGGCACACATTCACGCTGTTCTGCTACAACTTCAATGATTAATTATTGATAACCTACTACTGTGCCCCGTTTCTGAAGGACAGTTTCCCACAGGTGTGTGTATATGAGAAAAGTCCAGCACATGTTGGGTTCAGTGCTATCTGTGGCATCAGGCACTCATTGTAAGCCTTGAGTATATACCCTGGAGATGAGACAATTACCCTACGTGATTTTCTTATTTATTGTATTTATTACTCAGAATCTGTTTTTTTCCAATTAGAGTGTAAACTTCATGGAGACAGACACTATGGTCTATTGAGTCACTAAAGCATCCCAAACATTGATAAGCCCCTCATGCATTTAATATTTATGCATCAGTAAAGATTTGAAAACCAGAGCTGTCGGGAAACCTGGCAAAGCAAAAGACGCTGCGGGGTTGATGGGGCTGCATGTCCTCTCTTTATACTAAACATGTCTTCAGGAGATCTGGTTGCTCTCGCAGTCCAGGTGACTGGTGTGTGCTCCACTTCTCCAGCCTCAGGAGCAGCTGGTGGCTGTGCTGCTTTCGTGTTTACATTAGGACTTCCGGACCCCGGGCCACAAATTGAAAGAAGTGTGTGTTGTCCATCTACAAGGAAGGGTGTCAGTTAAAGATGTGATTGGGGTGTCTTGCATCTTCCAGCTAATCTGGGTGAACTAGCCAGAACAAAGGAATATCCAGAGTTACTTAATGTCTTTACAGACATAGAAAGGGGAAGTGGTGTTTTCACAAAGGACCCTCTCCTAGAAGAAATTAGCAGCCACCTCAGCCTTGGATTCATTACCTTAAGCCCATGACAGGAAAATAAACACACATTAGGATATCAGCAAGGAGAAGATAAATTCCGCACCGTTTTGCCAGGGCATCTTAAAGAACACAGGTATCCCATTTAATCCTCCCCTCAAAATAAATAGTGATGCTCTTAGTCTCTATTAATTCTTAAAAAGCATCCATTACACTCAAAACACTCTTTTCTGTCCATTATCTGCTACCGTTGCCAAATGGAAGATTTCACTCCCCACCCCGCCCCCAAGCCATTTAATCCAGCCATCAGGCTGGAGACAAGAAAGCAGAACATTCCAAGGTGACAATCCTTAAATCCCTTGAGAGCATCTTGAAATGGGCCATGGCAACTTTTGGTGGGATGCGATGAGATTTTTACATGCAACATTCAGAAGCTTTTAAGAATCCGGGTTGAAGATATTCCAGCAGGCTGCTTTCATGGGCTTTATCACACAGCCACCCGTCACTAATTTCATGGCTTGTCCCTGTCCCGGAAAAAGGAGGACCACATCCTCCGTGAGGAATCATAAAAGCGTTCGTTTCAGAGCCACACTAAGATGGTTGCCATTATCCATGCAAGACTCCAGTTGCTTAGCGCCTTCACTGCCCCCTACTCTTCTTCTTCAAGGGAAAGACGGAGGGAGGAGAGGAATGGGGAAGAAAGGGCTTGGGGGTCCCAACGTCTGTGTATTCACCTTAAAACTAAGGAGAACTGGAGAGACCTCCCACCTCCTGTCTTGCGCCCCATGTTGGTATCTCTTCCTCTTAAAACCTAGTAATGTAATCCCCTGGAGCTGGTAAAGCAGGCACCACTTTCATGTTATCTACTGAGTCCTCTTGTGTCTTTAGAAAAGGAAACTGGGCTGGAGAGATGGCTCAAGGGGTAAAACACATTGATGTGAACATCACATCAATGCCATGTGGGCATGGTGCCCCTCTGCAGTTCCAGCCTCGGAAGGTAGAGATAAGGGATCCTCACATCAAACTAGCTATCACAACTAGTCATATCAGTAAATTCTGAGTTTGATTACAAGACCTAGTCTCAATGAGTGAGGTAGAAAAGGCCATTTAGAATGATTTCCAAACTCAATCTTGGGCCTCTGCATGCATGCATGCACACCCAAATGTATATGCACCAACACACATGTGGCCCCACACACATGGAAACATACATGTGCCCCCACACACATACAAACATACACAGACACCACACATATGTGAAAAAGAAAAAGAAAAACAAAAAAGAAGGAAGTCAACTCTTAACTTGAATACACCTGCGCAAGAGGGAGGTCCGGAGAACACGATGCAGACACTTCCGGTGTCAATGAATCACGTGTGGAAGTTTATAGGCATGGATGAGGTTGAGTGGCATTTAGCTGTAGAGATCACAGAGATTTTTGAAAAACTGAAGAGATTTAAGTTCCGTCCAAACCATCTTATCTCTCCATCACAAAATTTGACTCTTTCAAATTTGCACCCCCTGAGTTCAAAAAATGTCACTCTGTCGTAGTACTGTTTCAAGAATTAAGTAGGATAATATACAAGTACTCAAGTGATTCTTGACAGTCTTTTATCAAGCAGACATCTTATCAAGAGCCTTATAAAATGTAAACCCAATAGTAGGTTGATGAAAAGAAGATCATATGGAATTGATGTGTGGCTTTTGCATATCCCCTGGTATAGTTTTAATGTTCACAATACTTCATAAAGTCTGTGAGAATCAAGGCTAGGAAATAGTGAGGAGAGAGGGTGCTCACTGAAATTTGATTCCTGGGTGTTGGGCATCTGCAGCTGGCTGAACCGCATGCACGGAGAGCTCATAAACACAGAAGATGCCCTGTATTCTCCTGTTTTGCAGATCAATAAGTTGACTTTGTACAAACCGCTCACGGAGGCTGCACCTAAAGTGAGCTGAGGTGCAGCCTAGACATGCAAACTGAAAGTCCCCAAGTGGTTCTGGCAGCTGCCTGAGGTTGCAATCCATAGACGTGGGGCCACATCCCTTGTTCCACAAAGGACAGAGCAGCCCCTCAGAAACGCAGTACCTCAGCCACCACAGAAGTCCTACCAAGCCAGAACTTGCATCATAGCTTGTCACCTGAACATACCCTACATTATTCTTGTCCCTAGTGGCTGTGCACATGGTAATGTTAAGCAGCAAGGGAAGAATCAAAACCTGGACTTGGATCTGGAGCTGGCTGATTGCAACTCTGTGTTTCTAACCATGACAAAGCCCCTGCCTGCATCGGCCGATGTGCTCTTCGGGTATCATTTTTCCACTGAGACTGGTGATGCTCACCTGCAATCCCAGTGCTTGGGAGGTATAGTTGGGAGGATCAGAAGTTCAGGGTCATGCTCTTCTATACAAGTCCAAGACGAACGGGGACACATTAGACTTTCAAAACTAGGGATCTTCTCCTGAATAAAATCTTCGTATTGGACCTATAGAAAGTCAGTGGTGCGAAGAAGCTTGCTAATTGCATTTAATTAAATTAATTTGCATAAATTAAATTGCATTTAATAAATAGATGAGAGAACATAGTTTGTGTGCCTGACCAAGTCACGCAGAGAGTGAGACATCAGGGCGGGCACCCAGGTTTTCTGAAAAAAAACCCATGTAATCCAGTGATGTGTTGCCTTAAGAATGTTCTAGTAGCTTTGGAAGATCTTTCCCCCTTCACCCTGGTCGCCACACAATATCCTTTTCTCTGGGTTTTTGCAGTGTTTCCCCATCTCATGCTGAGTTGCAGAAGAAACCACCCCGTGCTGAGGCAAATTCGACTGTAAAACGCTCTTGGCCACAAATCACAGCCACTCACGGGGACCTCTCCAACCTTCCCTCCCCCAGCAGTTCTCGACAACATTCCGTCGGCAGAATCCTGCCAGGATCGTGCCAATCACGGCTGGGAAGAAATGCATAGAAATCTTGGAGACATGACAGAAAAGCCATCTGAGAGCAGGTGTTCCCAAATGTCCCAGTGAGGCTGTGTTGGGACATATCCACCAGCCGAAGGCAAAACAAATCTGATAAAAGGTCACTTGTTGAAACCCAATCATAAATCCTGCGGGACAATGCCACATTGTCGGGCTGCCCCTCATAACATTTTCCCACTGATAACACTGGCATGTGTGTGGCTTGGAGAAGCCCCAGTAGTAACTGAGAAGACAATGTTGAATGATCTCATTCTTGCGAAGTCCATCATGAAAACTAGAGCACCCCTCAACCCCACGCTTACTTACAGTGAGGATTTGTGCCACTTCAGGGTGAGCCTAGCAGCACCTGTTGGGTTCTGAGCTGGAGGGGCCAAGAGCAACATCCTACACCTAGCTGTCTTCTCATGCCCTTAACTCCTGGTAGTAATGGCAAAATTAAATCCTGTCAGAACCTGAATGTCTGTGGAACCCTCACCATAAAATACCGGAGTCAGAAAAGACTTCTGAACTCATCCAGTTTAGCACAGATGAGCTGATAGGCCCATGGGATTCGTCAGACTCACCCTTTGTAGACTTCCCCCGTGTGGCTAAAGAGATGTCACACTGTTGCAGGATATTTGATCACACTGCTTGAAAATGTGTCTCTGTCCTTCCTTGCCTGCCTAAGGTAACTTCTGATTGGTTTAATGAGGAGCTGAATGGCCAAAAGCTAGGCAGAAGAGGATAGGCAGGAATTCCAGGCAGATACAGGAACTCTAGGAATGATCTAAATCAATCATAGGAATCAATTCTTCAAGCCAGATTCACAGAAGTCAAGTGGCTACTGAACCCCATCACGTCACTCTGCACCTCACGTTTACTTTCTGTAGTTTATTTCCTATTCTCTGCTTATCCAAACAATTTGCCCCTTTAGGAAAGCAAAGTATCGTGTGTGTGTGTGTGTGTGTGTGTGTGTGTGTGTGTATGTGCGCGCATGCTGGCCTGTGTGTGGATGGTGTAGGAGGTTCTTCTGTTTGTGTGTTGCTTTCATTGGTTAATTAATAAAGAAACTGCTTGGCCTGATAGGGCAGAACTTAGGTAGATGGAGTAGACAGAACCGAATGCTGGGAAGAAGGGCAAAATGGCAGTACGCCATGGATCTCCTGCCTGGGACAGACGCTGGTTAGAATTTTGCCGGTAAGCCACAGTTATGTGGCAATATACAGATTAATGGAAATGGGTTAAATTAAGATGTAAGAATTAGCCAATAAGAAGTTAGAGCTAATGGGCCAGGCAGTGTTTAAATGAATAGTTTTTGTGTGATTATTTCGAGTGTCAGCTAGCGGGGCGGCTGGGACAAAAGCAGGCCCTCTCTGCATACAACATGTGGGTACCCTCGAAACCAGAAAAGACTGTTAGATTTCCGAGAACTGGGGTCCTAAGTTGTTAGGAACATAGTTGAAACCATTTTGTGACTTGAAATAGCATGTTACCTGAGCTTGCCACCAGACATCTCTGGTAAGAGATAGGTCTCAGAAGTCCCAGCCAGGTCACTTTTCAGCTTAGCCCCAGACAGGTCTTAGGATGCTAATTCTCTAACTAATATGTTAGTGAATCAGTCCGAAACTGTGAGCCTTGATAGGGCAAAACTACCACCCAATGAAATAATACAAGGAAATGGAATTTTTCGAATGGTTTTCAGGATCACCCTCCTAACCTGCCAGCTGAAGGACTTCACAGTGGAAATAGGTCGAGACCGCAAGCTTCTGAAACAGCCTCACCTGAGCAGATCTACCAGAGGAATACTGCAGCAGCATTTTCTGCCCAATCAACTATTCCCTGCTTGATAATATTAGTTAATACTATAAAGAATGTTTGCATAAATAAACCAAGCATACCTGAGAAGACATATCCTGGGTGGACATCCTAATTGTCGGGAGCCTTGCAGCCCATAAATTGTGCTCTCCACACAGGTGGCTGTGAACCACCCAAAGTGGATGATAGGAATCAAACTCTGATCCTCTGGAAGAGCAGTGAATACTACTCTTAATGACTGAGCCATCTTTTTAACCTTGTTGAGTCATTTTTTGATCCTAGCGGCTGTCCGATTCTAGAATTGCAAATGGGAACTGAATTATGTTCTGTAGTAATGCTGTTCTCTTTGCTGGGCAAGAAAAGGCCACGAGAGAAGAAGCCCTTTCTAGCTTTTGGAGCCGTACCTTCCAAGAAGCATGGAGTCCCACTGGCTCCTTTATCCCCATGGAGACAGGTGGTGGAAGGAAGGAAGAAGGCAGCTGTGAAAGGGTGACAGAAAAATGGACTGTGTTGGCTCTTTAGAACAGAACAGAATGACTTTTTGAAAACACAATAAAAGATCTAGAGAAAAGTTTGACTGGAATTTCTGGCTCACCGTGCACTGGGAGTGTGGTCAACATGGCTCCTCGCTGCTTTTATAATATTTTGCATTTGCACCAAGAAGAAAAGATTCGTGCGGCTTGGACCCCATTCCCACCTCAGGCAGGCTGTGCTCAGGAGTCTCGTTCTCAGAACCAATTCTAAGAAATATATCTTTCGGCCAAACCCCCAAAAGGGAGAGGCGGCCATAAAGGGGGCTCTAAAGGATGAAGTCATGAAAAGAATGGAAGGAAAGGAAACTTCTTTGGGCCCGAGATGAAAGGCCTTTTTCACTGTGGAAATCTGTTAGACTATGTCATCCTCCTCTTCCCAGAATAGAACAGCCTGCTCCCTCCATTATTTAACACAAGGAAGAACAAAGAACCGGAGAATACACATTGGTTCCACTTCAGCCCTTGGTAGGACAGGAAAGATGGCCTAATGGTGATTTCCTATCTCAAATTTACATGACCATTTGAATCTGAAAACACCAGAAAACAATGAGTCAGACTCTCCAAGAGCAAGAGGGCAAGTGAGCTGCCCCTAGGTCTCTCTGGGATAGGAAAACTCCAGGTGCAATTCCATGCCCTCACCACTAGTGCCTCAAAGAGGGGGTAGTAAAGCTCAACCGGCACACATCCCGGTGCCTCCAAAAGGGAGTCACATGACCCCAGATCAAGTCCACAGACAGCCCTCTAATAGAGAGATGAGAAGTTGAAATCTGACAGAAAGGACTGGAAACGTTCTGGGTTGAGTAATTCAGAAGGCATAGTTCCTCTCTGGGCTGGGGCATCCAAGGCCCAGAACATGTCTGAAATCCCCTGGGGTCAGACAAGGCCAGCCTTGACTATTTATTGCAGGGCCTCAGAGCAGACCTGGGGAGAAACCTCTGCTCACCGCTACTTCTTCCCATTCAGAAGGGATGTGAACCATCACCCCCACCACCCTTAAGAGGAATGGAATCCAGAGAAATTGGGGGCCCAGATGCAAAGGAGATTTATGAAGAGAGCGGTGTTCACCTGGACCGAGCCAAAACAGTGATCGTGGCGGCCGTTGAGTGAAGGGTGGGAGGGGGCCGGGGAGATCAGGCCTAATCCACTCCACGTGAGACTGCTGACCAACCGTCAGGAGACTTCCCTCACCTGCATGCTGGAGGCAATTCACAGTTCACTTTCTCTCCCAACAGAGTGTAATGTATGTGAGGGCTTAGAGGCTGTACTGATAAACCAGCTCCAAAGGAGGCAAAAGTGCTCTGGGCCAGTGGAACACTGCTTTTCACCTCTACCCTTGGGGCTTGGCACTGTCACCAGCTCACATCACTTAAAAGGTGACTAGGAAGCAGTGGACATGCTGATCCCCAGGCAGAATGTGCCAAAGCCTTTGGGCAGGTAGAAACATCCCCCTCCCACCTCCTAGTCCCCACCCTCCCACTCTCCATACCCCACCCTGCCTTGTGCCTTGCCCTTCACCTCAGTCACTAAGCAAAGTGTGATTTGCTCTGATCCCAAAGCCACACACAGAGGCGCTGGAGTTGTGCTACTGTGGAGCTTGTGCTCAAGTCAATAATCAACAGTGGTTCTTGGAGGCTCGGTCCTGATGCGCTTCCATGGCAGCCAAATAACCCCCATCATGCCTCGGGGCTTTCTCCAATTAGCAGTATACTCTTGAATATTCCCTACTGCCTCTACAGCTCCAGGCTGGGCAAGCCTCCTGGGGAGGTCCCTCGAGGCAGGCATCGCCCTCCAGGGCTGCTCCTTTTGAAAAAAAGGGGTCCCAGTTTGTTCAGAAAGGCCTCCATTCTTTGGATGCTGGGTCGAGTTTGGCATTTACAAGGGTGAGGTGTGGATGAGGGCTCTCCTCCTCCCCTTGCCTAAGGGGATTAAGGCACTCCATTGTCGCTGGCCTACTGGCCCCAGTATTTGCATATATCAAGTCCCTAGAGCGGTGAATAGAGCCAGCTGCACCTGCCACCTTATGTTCTGGGGGCTGACCCCAGTCAGACCTTCCAGGTAATTCCATTTGTGTCCTCAGAGACTCAGGAGGCTGGGCTTGAGAGGTGAGGGAGAGGCTGGGTTAAACACATGTGTTCCTGAGACAGTTAAAGTTGAAGGGAGCTGGGCCCAGAATCCTTGCTTTCCTTCTAAGTAGGCCATTGTTCGGAGAGACTTCAGCCTTACCTAAGCCTCAACTGAACTTGAAAATCTACAAGGTTCCTTTGTTTCCCAAGACCCTCTAGCCTCTTCCTTACCTCTTTATTCAAGTCATGGTTGGGGATTGCTTTAGTAGTCACCTCCCCGGGCTTCTGACAGCAGCAGTATCATGTCACATAGATATAAACACGGTAGACCAAATGACAGAACAATCCAGAGGAGTGAGGGGGGACCCTGTGTCCCATCGGAGGGGACCTGTCCTTGGGCTGGGCAGCTGTCCCATCTAAGTGATTTTTATAAGATATACAAATTATTCTATTGCTGGGAACAATGAGCATTTCCATTGGGCAGGGAGACCAAGGCTTCCCAATGAGGCCTGAAAGAACACAGCTGATTGTTGACATGGCCAGGACAATCCGGGCTTTGTGCTCCAGGTTCTCCCACTGTGTGGCTGTGGCACTGGTGCACAGACAGCACAGGAAGGAATTTTAGGGAATGAGCTCACGAGGCTTTCCACTTAAGCAGGACTCCGCTGAAGGGTTTAATACGCCTGTGATGTAGAATAGTGATCTCAGAATATTTTACTGGCAAATCAAGGAAAGGAATTTATTGAGCACCAGAGATGTACGGAGCCCAGGGCTCCACTTGCAATGGTCTTGCTGATAAACGGCACCCTAAGGAGCATTAGTAAATGAATGGTTTTATTGACTGATGTATGCCCATATTAACTGAAACAGGGTTGGCCTAAGCCCCACCAACAATTCTCCGGCTGATCTAGTCTGCAGCCTCCCTCCTACCCATACTCACACTCCCAGAAGGCTAGTGAACACTCCACAATTCTTAATTTTCATTCTCCCAAATCAGAAATGGTCACAGTGATGTTGCCTGGTGGTTCTTATCTGGCCACATTTTAATATCGCTGGGCGTGTGCCCAGTGTGGAGCCCAGTGTGTCACAGTTAACTGTATCATGAGAAAACAAAACAAAACAAAACAGGTATAACATCTTCTCAGTAAATTTGTTTTGTGAATGTTGGCAGATGCGCACGCTTTGGTAACCACAATTATAATCAGGATACAGAGCAGTTCAAAAAAATCACACAAATGGTCTAAGTTAGGTTTCTTGGTCGCTGTGATAAATCACTGACCAAAAAAAACTTGGAGAGGAGGGGTTTATTTGGTTTACACGGACACATCGCATTTTTTTCTCTGGGGGAAGCGAGGGCAGAAACTCAAGTGGGAACACAGAGGTAGGAACTGAAGCAGAGACCACGGTGGAATTATGTTTACTGTCTTGCTCTTGGGACTCGCTCAGCCTGCTTTCTTATAAAACACAGGAGCACCTGCCCAGGAGCGGCACTGCCCACATTGGTCTGAGCCCTCCCACATCAGTGATTAACCAAGAAAATGATCCACAAACTTGCTCACAGGCCAGTCTGATGGAGACAGTGTCTCAGTTAAGATTCCTTCTTCCCAGGTAACTTCAGTTTGTGTCAAGGTGACAAAAGCTGACCAGTACAAGTGACCCTCTTGTCAACTTTATATGCACACATCACTATGAAACCATAGCTTTTCCTATCTTGTTTATCCCCAGGATTTCATATTGACATCACGGTATAAAACAGTGTAAAACTTTAAATGAACCATAGTTTTTTGTTGTTGTTGTTGTTTTTAACATTTCAACACTTAAAAAGACTAAGATCTTTTTAAAAATCTAGTCTCTTGCCAGGCAGTAGTAGTGCGTACACACAGCTAGTCCGGCAGGCTCAGGGTGGCTCCACACCATGTCTGTCACTGCTCTTGGCAGTCATCCCGTGGTCTTGGCATCTCCAATATGCTAGAGTCTCGACCACAACTGAGGCTGCATAGTCACCGATAGCCTCTTCTGAGCTCTCTTTCAGGACCCTGCCACATAGTGCTAGACTTCAGCTTCTCCCCACGAGCCCTTCCAATCCTGGGGCCTCCACTGCTACTGAGGCTGTGTCTTCACCTGCAGTCTCCTGACCGCTTACAGTGCTGAGCCTCGGCTGCTCTCTGTGACACCTTCACGCCTTCAAAAGCAGTGCACTGTCGTGGGCTCTTACACAATGCCACAATCATCCTCCAGCTCCAGACGTAGCCTTGCCCCCCTCTGGACCACAGCTTCTGTGTGCTGACCCTGAGAAAACAAATCCTCGGAGATTTTAGCTCAGTGGTGCTGAGCTCTTATTAATCAAGACTAATTATCTTTATCCCCAGCTAACCAATACTGATGGTCTCGACAAAGCAAAAACTTCACTTTCAAAGATTCCCTAAAGATCTAAAACATCACATGAATGGATCTAGTAGTCTGTGTGCCTCTGAAACCCTGAAAGCCAGGCCTCCATCACCTGGAACTCTCTCACCATTCCTCCCTACAGCTCCATGACACACTGAACACTCAATGGCCTGTTCTAGCTGGAGCTCCACAATCCTCCCAAAGCACGGCAGGGTCATATCCATCACAGCAGCATCTTGTTCTTGGTACCAACTTCTGTCCTACTGTTGCTGAAATAAAACACTGGCGAAAAGAATTTGGGGCTTTTATTTGGCTTATAGGTCACAGTTTATCTCTGAAGGAAGTCATATGGAAACCTTCTTACTGTACCAGCCCCTTCCACACACACACATACACACACACACAGAGAAAGAGAGAGAGAAAGAGAGAGAGAGAGAGAGAGAGAGAGGGAGGGGGGAGGAGGACAGTATCCCCATTAGACACTACAGGTCAGCAAATAAAAAGCCCACTACCAGGAATGGGTTATCTCTTTGGAGGTGCTGGCCAGTGAGGGCCCATAGAGTCTCCCAAACTATAGGCTATTACCATTGCTATTGATTGCCCTCCAGAACTTGTCCGTAAGACCCTATTGCTATAGACAGCATAGAGTTGAGTTGCAGTCCATAGAGAAAGCAAGCTGATACTGATCTAGAAGCTTCGTCTCTACTGGCTAGCCTTCATAGAGCTGGAAGGTGCAAGACACACTACCTCAGGAGGAAAGCAGTCATTGGTATCCTCCAGCTGTGAGCCTTGTAAGCTACGATAATGACTGGCCTGACAAGATATGCCCACCAGTGGAATAGTGACGCAGACATCATGGGAATGACCAACTACTTTCTGATTGAATTTAAGTTCTATTCCATATGATGAAATCCAAACCTAGAACCACACACTGTCAGGCTAAGAACTTGTAATGAGATAGGCCCTAGGCCCCAGAGATGGGTCTACTACTATTATTCTGTTAACTAGACATAATATTCAACCTACTTCTGATGACTTATTGTTTACATAGATTACCGCTCCCGTCACCTGAAAAGCTTCTATTTGGAGTGGATGATTGACACAGAGACCCACAACTGGCTGAGATACAGAGAAAAAGAGGGTACAGAATGCCCAACCTAAGTGGAACAGCTATACTGCACCCCTTTCTTCCAAGGCTCAAGGATCATACAGAATAGGGAGAAGAAAGACTCCAAAGCCCAGAGGCAGGGACCAAACACAAGGGAGCAGTGCCCTCCAGACACATCAGGGCAGCTGCACACATGGACTCACAGTGATTATCACAGCCTTGTGCAAACTGAAGCTCATCCAGATCCCAACATGGAGAGAGGTGGTGGTCATTGATAGCTATTGGGAGACAGAGAGTCAGTTCTCTTCAAGAGTGTGGCTGCTGGTAGGCCAACCATACTCCAATGGAAGGTCACACGTTCGGGAATACATGCGGAGCACACACTGGACTTAATGGGTAAAAAAAGTAAAAGAGGACATGAAGTTAGGTGAGTTGGTAAGAACCATGAATCTAGGAGGCATTGGAGGAGAGGTAGATCTGGTTAGTGAGCATACCATGTAGCTCATCGAATCAGTATGCTCGATTTGGGTTGTTTCCAATGTCCTACCATAAAGAAAGGTTCACATGGTCACGTTTTACACTTGATAAGCCTGTGCCCCCACTCTGATGCTCTGATTCAGGGTCTCTGTGGCTTCTTTTGCTTGTCTCTATTTTGTTGTGTCTTAACTTGGCAGGGGTTTTCTGTAGCTCTTGATGGGGGTGGGAACAGGATAGGGAAGTTGTCATATTCGCATGTGGACAAAAGGACCAAGGGCAGAGACACTGTAATGTGCTCCTACGCCTGTCCCAACTGGACTTTGAATGCTTACCACTGCTCATGGTTTCTTGAGGCCCTCAGCTTCTTCCCCTTCAGTCCACTCCGCGCTTGGGAACCAAGAAGAACGCGTGTGTAGTGGTGACGTGGGTTTGCTCCACAGAGCTCCTTCCGCAGTGCTCCATCTGCCGCAGTTTTGGAGGGAGTACCCCTCCTCCCCCAAAAGCAGACTTCCTCACTGAACCCAATGTGAGGAGCAAACCTCCTTCATCAGAGAATGTGGGAGGTTTATTTGTTGCTATTTCTCTCTTCCAATTCTATTGCTTCACGGAGACTCATGGGAATGTTCAGAGAAAAATTCAGGGTTCGGGGGGAAGGGAGAATACCTACTATTTAACATAGAGAGGGAAGGAGAGAGGCCGTGCCCTCTCCTTTGATGCTTCCTCAGGGAAAAGAATCCCCAGTGTAGACAGACTGCTCTAGCCCTTCAATGTTAAAAGATCAGTGTCTGCTTAAGACATGTGCTCTGGGTCCTGCCTGAATTACATAGCAGGCCCCAGTTCCTGCCTTGGGAGTAGAAAAGCATTCACACCTCACAAGCTTAAAGGAGACGCAGAAGTTGCTGGCCTGGAGACCACACTATGAGAAGCTCCGTTTTTGTTTTGTTTTTGTTTTTGTTTTTTCAGAAACACTAGTTGTGACCCAGGGAACGAACCTATCTATGACCCAAAAGGGAAGCAGATACCCTGCAGAGGGTCTTGCTGTCCAGATTCTTCGAGCCATACTATATGGTATGCTTCTCTCTCTGGGCACATTACCAAGGGCCCACAGCATTTTCAAAACCAAGTTCATTGAAATTTAAATCAAGAAATAAGCACGTACTTCCCACTGCTTTGAGGCAGGTGGAGGAGTGAGGCAAAGCTTCAAAAACCAGAAAGGTGACCACGGCTGCGTAAAAGCCGTAGAGCTCCCAGGAAAGCTGGGCGAGACAGGCAGCACTGATCGACAGAGCCTTCTTCCACATGCTTTGGTTGGATTTGGTTAGGAAGGTTAGAAAAAGAAGTAAGACTGAGCCCAGGTTTTCAGAGGCATGCAGTCCAGCTGGAAGCCTGACACAAGGGTCAAAAGAAGAAACATACCGCCCCAGACATCTCACATCGGGCTTTGGGGAGGAAAGAGCTGCATCAGTCTAGGGTGACCCGGAAAAAAGAAGCTGGATCTCATTAGAGACTTCTTGGCTTATGTGCTTACATGTTTCCACTACTTTTACTGTAATCCTCCAAATGCCCCTTGTGCAGTCAGTTACCTAGGAATCTTCCCAAAGTCACAGCTTTGACCGTAAAGTGCCCTTTGAGGTGAAAGGGGTATTGAAAGGAAGTAATAAGGCACCTACCTGGCTGAACTTGAACTCAATCTTTTATTGTTTTTGGAAAGTCTTGGGGATCATGCAACACTAAGCCTTATGATTCTTTAGACTTGTCTCAAAGGTTTGCGTTATGCATCGTGATCTCCGTGACCCAAGATAAAACAAAACCAAGTAGAAGGCCGCTTTCCCAGCTGCTCTAGCCTCCAGCTCAGCCCCAGAAGCAAACATCCATTGTCTTTGTGAACTCACCTATTCTCCTGGAAGCTCACGGTATGTTCTAAAGCTGCAGCCACCCACGCTCCAGTCCCACCTTTACTGGACACATCTGTCCCATGTTCACCATTGCAAATTCAGAGGACAAGTCCTTCCAAGAATGTTGAGACTGTAGGCAACTTGCAAACAGGGGAGGATGCACAGGGCTGGGGGTGGGGTGGGGTATTGTTCTGCAGTCTCAGATACCACATCAGCACTGGACAGTGAGGTGGCTCTAAGTTAGCTTATTCCTAAGGTATCCATGAGCTCAGACCTCTTAGTCTTGAATCAGGAGCTGGGAAGGGACTTCGTGTGTCAGTAGTTCCCAAGCTCTGGGTTACGACCCTACGCCTCATGCGTCAGATACTTACATTACGATTCATAACAGCAGTAAAATATTACAGTTATGAAGTAACAATGACATAATTTTATCGTTGGGGGTCACCATGACATGAGGAACTGTATTAAAGGGTCACAGCATTAGGCAGGGTGAGAGCCACTGTCACATGTTCCCCACTTTGTGCGGTCACTACAGACTGTTGCTTCCCAGGAACAATGATGTATTCTCAGGCCACAGGTCACCTTCGAATGTTCAGAAACTTCCAGTCCTGGTCCCTCAGATCTTCACAGCAAAGCCTAACTCTGATTGTCTAACACTAAGACATCCACAGGAGTGGTGACGTTATACTGCCCACCTACATTATCATGTACAAAATGGTGTCCTGAAAGTGTGCTCATGTGGCATCTACTGGGTGGGGTGTTATCTGCCTCAGGGTTCCCATCCTGGTCCTTTTCTCCATGCCCTTTCCCTTCAGTGTGCCTTAATCTCCTCTGGGGGCAAGCTAAGCAGACCCCGGTGCTATGCTCATGGCAGCCATTCCTTGGGGTCTCCCTGGATGCATGGCTTTATCAGCTACCTGTAAACACTGCTTTCTTTGGGACCCTCCCACTCCTAGACTAAGAGGATGCACCTGCCCTGGCCAATGCATCTGGACCCACCCCAAATGGAAATGCCATTTCTTAAGTTGCCTTTAACTTCTTCCCTCACTAGCCCGGACTTCATAACTTCCTGTCACCAGGGAGAGGAATGAGGTGTCTCGCAAAGCCCTTTCAGCAGGAACTCGGATTTGTTTAAATCAAACTATTAAAATAAGGTCATTAGAAAGGGGGAGGGAGGTGGATCTCAAATATTGAGCTAAACCATTTCCGGCCAAGTCAAAAACCTATTCAGGTATATATTATGCCAAATTTGGTTCAGACTAGCGGGCATTTTTCATTCGGTCGGAAGCTTTGAGAACCTTCCTGTTACTTTTCCCTTCTGCGGTGGAGTTGGGGGCAGTAGGAACTGGCGGGGGGGGAGGGGGGAAGGAAAGAACACAGGGAAAGTAATAGATTGCCGAATGCGTGCGAAGACAAATGACTTCCCCGAGTTAAAGCCCAAGCCGTTGTGAGTTGACTTAAACGGGCCGCCTGCAGAAAACGGGGGGCAGAGGAAAAACACCCCGGCTGGCACACGCAGAAACCACACGTGTCTAAAAGCTTCCGTCTTCACATGTCAAGACTGTGGTGTGGATGGTTTCATGTTGGGATGTCTTGGCAGACGCAGCATGGCCTGGCGCCAAGCACATGCGCATGCCCAGGCTGGGTGCGCGTTGCAATGCCTTCGTGCCTACGCGCGGGGATCTGCTGGGTGCTAAGGAAGAGTCTTTGTGTCAAAGCAAAGGAAGGCGGTTGCACCCCCAAAGCCGAGCTGCCTACACACACACACACACACAAGCTGTTTTGTTTTCTATGTGCCAAGAGCCATTACCACACAATGGAAATATCCAGAAACTAAACTAGAAATGAGATCGTTCCACTGCCCTCCCTCCGCTTACCGAAAGACTCCATCTCCGATGCTTGTGTCTAGGTTTTGGGATGGATATTGCCTGTATTTTTACAGAAGAGTCACGGCAGCCATTTTCCAAAGAGTTCTAATTATTAATAACAATGCCTTACACCTATCCTTCACTTTCCTCTGCACTAGGGCTGAGAACCTAATAGGGTCTTCTCAGTTGTCAAATCCTCCAAGCAGACTTTACCATAGTCTTGAATCACAGCCCTCAGCTTTCCCAACATCCATTACAGAGCTAAATAGTTACACTGAAAGCCCACGTCCTTGTCTTTTCTTTGTCTTGGAAGAAAAGGGCTTAATGCTCTACCTCTTGGGTGGCTTCCCTGGGTGTTTAAAGGGAACTCGTAAGTCTTCATTATAGTACCTAAAAAGCCTTGAGTGGATCAGCCTAGCCCTCTGCTGCCCCAGGGACTTGCTATTTGCCCTTCCCTCCCTCTCCAAACACACACTAATTACTGACTTTACTCATCATTTACATCCAGATTACTGCTTTAAAGAGACCTTGCCTGACCTTCCTCTCTGAGTTGGCCTGTGATCTCCACTCTAGACTTCCCAAGGATGTCTTGTTCCTTTTGCTTACAGGATGTAACTTTTGACTCTTTGCTTGGTTTAATTCTCCTTCTCCATTCATCTGGAGCCTGGGACCCGAGTCTTCTGTTTATCACTGTGTGCAGTGACCAACTGCAGCTAGCAGGCAGAGAGTGTTTGGTTAATATTTATAAAAGAGATTTAAAAGAAAATTGGAAATAGGAGTTAGTTTCCATTATCAGCCAGATTGCGTACATTGATTTTTGTCAATACAAAAGGGTATTATTGTGATTCTTTGACCATATTGACTCCCAGGGTGTTTGCTGGCATGCTGATACCAAAAAGGAAGGGGGCTGGGAGTGGGGAATGGCAAATGAAGGGCTAGAAGGGAGAGACAAGGGGAAAAAACAAATAGGGAAAGCAAGGGCAGCCAGGAGGGGTCCTCCTATACAGCTTTTGTGTATTGCTGTAGTGTAAATAACCCCCCCCACACACAACAGCACTTGGATTCTGGCCCACAGAAGCCCAGTCAGAAAGGGCGTGCCCTCCAGCAAGACAGCACTGGGTATCACTACTTCTGGAGAATCTGACAATCAGGTCATTCAATGTGGAGAGCAAACTTCAAAGAATTCAATTCCTGTTTATCAAACACTTGCATTGCTCTGAAGAGAACATGCTGCAGGTTCCGCTGTGCATTAGCATAGAGCCTCTCCCCTGTACTGCAAGATGGCGGGAACTAGCCATCCCCACAGTCCTGTGGGCGACCCCAAGTCCAGGCTAACAATATTCGGCCACAGTGTGTTCATCAGAGTACACAAATTGTAATTGTGTGTCTGTGCTTGTGTGGGCGTGCACATGGAAGTTTTCCATGTATGACAATGGCAGCCTGGCCTCTTCTATTTTCTCTTCATGACAGGGCAGGGAAAAAGAGGCCAGAAGGCCCTAGGCTTCAGCAACTGCTCCCCGGTGCTCTACCTGCCTGGTACCCAGCACATACCGTCATTGTCTTACACTCTTGCAAGGGCACATATGGTTTTACCTTGGCTGTTAGGATAATCTACAACAGGCTGCAGAGGTCAAAGGAGGGTGTTGATTTCCTGGGGAGTAGAGTTACAGATGATAATGAACTGCCATGTTGGTGCTGGGAATTGAACCTGAGTCCTCTGTAAGAACAGAATGCTAGCCAGGCGGTGGTGGCACACGCCTTTAATCCCAGCACTCGGAGGTAAAGGCAAGTGGATCTCTGTGAGTTTGTGACCAATTTGGTCTACAAGAGCTAATTCTAGGACAGACTCCAAAGCTACAGAGAAATGTGGTCTCAAAAACCAAAAATAAAATAAAATAAAAAAGTAAAGAAAAAGAGCAGTACATGCTCTTAACCGCTCAGCCAACTATCCGGTCCCCAAGTTAGTCTTAAACAAAAGTTTGTGTCTTTATCCCAGAATTTAGTGTGGGCCACTAAAAGCGAAAGCATCTGCCATTTTCTCTCCTTATAGTGTGTCTATGTAAAAGACCTTTGAGCCACAGAAGCTCCAGGTGGATTCCCCACACACCACGTGCATCCAGGCCCCCATCCTCTCCTGCCACGCGTCACCAGCTGATGCCAAGCTTAAGGCTTCCTAGTTCCATCCTTTGGCAAAGCCCTGGCAGTGGGTTTGCTCTCATTTGAGGACACACAAGGCCATGGTGGAGACTTCTTATGATCCACTTAAACACACCCAATTATCAAAGCCTGGATCCTTTTATTCTCCAGAGGTTGAAAAGTAACAAGACTCTAATTCTCTCATTTATCATCCTCAACACCTATTAACTTGTGTGACTTTGTTTGTGAATTGGATCTCCTTTCCAATTGCTAAATTCGGCTGTTTCCTAGATTATTTCATCTCCTTTAGCTTGTTGGTCTTTTCTGTCTCTGTTTTCTTACACTGTGTGCTTAGTGTTTCTTTTCCTTTGAGTGATTCTGGTCTAACCTTTTCTTTTCCTCTTTTACCCTCCATCTTTCAATGAGTTCTGCCGAGTTTGTGGTTTCCTAACTCATGGTTTGTTTTGGAAATCCCCTGGCTCATTCTGCCTCAATTTTCCATTCTATCTAATTTGTGATGAAGTGGGTTACCACTTCCATTGGGTTTTATGTGTGTGCGTGTGTGTGTTGTTTTAAGATGTTCTCACTTTAGGAACGTTCCCTTCCTCCCCTCCCTTCCCCTTACCTCTATGTCAATGTCTCAGATATAGGATGGTACACTGGCAACATTGGCTATGGTTATCACATATACACACCACTTTTATTTAAAAACATCAAAAGATAAAGTTATAGGATGTATTCTGAAATCACTTGCATACCTAAAAACACCAAACACATTTATTGGATCTCACCTGAGTACCCAGTCTATGACCAGATTTATTACTGTAGTCTCCCTGATTCCTTATTTTAACCTTATTATAACTCTTGCCTATTTCAGATAAAGGTGCTTTCTGGAATATTTTCTCGGAAAAGTCACCAATGTAAATGTGAGCAAGGTACTGACTAGGAGTAGCCACAGAGCATACTACGGTTCCAATGTGGCAAGAGTTACCCAAGCAGGATCATGAGAGGTACAAGAGGGTACAAAGGTGATTTAACATGGGAAGGGGTTCCATTTGGGGGTGAAAGGGGTTCATCAGATGTCTTGTAGCATCTGCAGCTCAAGCTGTATGACCTCTGCAGCATCTGATGAGTGTCTCTCACTAGCTTAGGCTGGCCTTGACCTTGGGACCCTGCTGCCTCAGCCCTCACTACTTGCCTTCCGGACTTACATTATCAACCCAAACTCTATATATCACATTTTCAATGTGTCTCCACCAGATATGAAGACATTGCTGTTACAGTTGGATCTGAAATGTCCCCGGTGGACTGACAAGTTTCAACATAGGTCTCTAAGTGATGGTGCCCTTCTGGGAAGTCATGGAACATTTGGGTCATGGGAACCTACCTGCCAAATGCAGGTCTCCAGATTCAAGCCTTTAGAAGGAGTGCTGGTCCCCAGCACAGTTGTCTGCTTTCTGGTCAACTAAAATGTACTACAGTGTAAGCTCCCACCAGTGTGGACCAAGCTGCTCCCACTGCCATGCTTGCCCTGACCCCCACACCTACGATGGACTATTCTAACACCATGAGCCATAGCAAGCATCTTCATCTGTCTTAGTCATTGTTCTATGGCTATGAAGAGACACCATGACCATTGCAACTCTTATAAAGGAAAACGATCATTTGGGGCTGGCTTATGGTTCAGAGATTCAGTCCATTATCATCATGGTGGGAAGCACGCGGTGTGCAGGAAGACATGCTGATGGAGAAGAGGCTGAGAGTTCTATATCCAGATGTGCAGGCAGCCGGAAGAGAGAGTACCATGGGGATTGGCTTGAGCTTCTGAAACCTCAAAGTCCACTCCATGTGACTTTTCCTCTAACAAGGTCACACTTACTTCAACAAGGCCACACTTCCAATAATGTCACTCCCTGTGAGTTTATTGGGGCCATTTTCATTCAAGCTACCACACTATCTGTAAGTTGTAGCTGTCAGGGATTTTGTTACAGTGATGAGAAGTAGCTGATATGACTCCTAGGCAATCTTTGGGTAGTTTAAGTTCATGCTATTTCCCTATATAACTATGAGTACTAATGAAGTTATGAAAATTGACATATGTTTTTGAAGTTGACAAATGAAAGGGCATGACCATAGCACCACGGCTGGAGAGGGAGGCGGTGGACAAAGCAACTTAAGGCAAACTTACTGACAGACGTTTGCTCCTTTGTGTTTGTGTGCGCACGCGTTATTCATCAGTGCTGAATGGGGATGAAACTGCTTGCTGATTCCATTTCTCACAGCATCCTCTCAGCATCCAGCATCCTGAATCCTACCCTCAATCTGTTGGGACCCACGCAGTACCATTGAAGAGATGGCACCAAAGCATCAATGCCTTTCCCATCTCTTTGGAGACTGGGTGGCAAAGAGTTCCAAGACCCTACTTCTCTCTCTGTCCTCATTCCTGTAGGATTATTTTCCAAGACTGTAGAGAAGCTACAGCAAACCTATCCCATGTGTCTGGATGACCAATGAAGGCTTTTAGTCAGTCACTCGTGTGCTAGGTGTTCATGGCAAGCAGCTGGATTCTTGGAAGCATCTGGGCAAACAACCATCTGTCCCTCTTCATGGAGACATGTTAGAAAGTGTAAGTCCCAACCAAGGACATGAAGAGACTGCAGGCGCATCCCCTCTAAGCCTTCATGGAGCCAAGCATCTGGATTCTCCTGCCCACATGAAATTCATCTTGCATGTCAAATGTAGGAAAGAATGCCCATGTGTTCCAGGTCTGTAAGGAGACTAAGGTCCAGAGAAGGGGCTGCGTGTCCCTTTATACGGTGCTTTATAACCTTTTCTCAGCTTCCATGAGCACTTTCTGTTTGATTCCTCAGCTCAATGCCCGTGGCAAACCAAATGGCTGATCACAGTCTTACCTACAGATGAAAGGGAGGGATGTTTGTCAGCATGACAATGACACAGTTGTCCAGCAAACCACATTTCTTCCTGTGCATTTTTCCACTTATTTATTTATTTTGGTTTTTTGAGACAATTTTCTCTGTGTAGCTTTGGAGCTCATCCTGGAACTAGCTCTGTAGACCAGGCTGGCCTTGAGCTCTCAGAGAGCTGCCTGCCTCTGCCTCCCAAGTGCTGGTATTAAAGGCATATTCCTAGCTAGCTCTTACACCTTAAATTAACCCAGTTATATTAATTTGTGTATCACCATGAGGCTGTGGCCTACCGGTAAGATTCCAGTGTCCTTCTCCTTCAGCAGCTACCTGGCTTCTCTCTGACTCCGCCATCTTTCTTCCTCTATCTCTACTCAGAATCCCACATCAATTAAAAAAAAAAAAAATCAAAATGTAAGTTGATGGAACTGGAAACAGTCATTTTGAGTGAGGCAACCCAGCCCAGAAAGACAAACATAACATTTTCTCTCATTTGTAGGTATTATCTTTGAATCTCCAGCTATGTTTATTTCATTTGGAATACCATAGATATCAGAAAGTTATGGGATATGTGGAGGGGTTTTCAATGGAGTACAGATAGAATGCACTGATCTTAAAGGTTACAAGCAAATAATGGACCAGAAAGGGGACACTGGGTTTGGAGAGTAGATAGTAAGACAGAAGAGGGAGTATAGGAAGGGATTAATAGTATTAAAGACTCATAAAGGTCATATGGAAACCGTGTGTGTGTGTGTGTATACATGTGTGCCAGGCTACTTATTTTGAAGTTGTTAGCCAGGGAGGTCCCCTAGACCCATAAACTTTGCAAGCTGCTGCTGTTGTTCTTTCTTTTCGTTTTCCTCCAGAACTTGAAGGCAAGACTCTATTGCTGAAGACATCACATACTTGAGTCATAGAACGTGGAGAAATCAAACTGGTACTGACCTGGAAGCTTCATTCCTCCCTGCTAGCTTTCACGGTGCTGGAAGGGGCTATACAGGCTACCAGAGGAGAAGAATACTCACCAATATCTTAGCCAGCTGGGAACACCGTTAGCACAATAATGACTTCCCTAGCAAGATGTGCTCACAGGTGCAATTGTGGCACAAACAGTATGGGAGTAACTTACCAGTTTGTGATTGGATTCAAGTCCTGCTCTACATAATGAGACCCATACCTAGAACCATTGCTGGGTCAAGCACATGAAACTAGACAGGTTATAGGCCTCAGGGGAGAACTTTCCACTATAATCTGTTAAATGGGCATAGAATTAAAATAATTCCTAAAGACTTATTGTGTGTGTGTGTGTGTGTGTGTGTGTGTGTGTGTGTGCGCATGCACAAACACATGTCATGGCACACATGTGGAGGTCAGAGGGAGACAACTTGAAGGAGTTGATTCTCTTCCTATACTATGTGAGTTCTAGGATTAGATTTGGGTCGTCATACTTAGATGCAGGTGCATTTACCCACTGGGCCACCTGGCCTGCGCTTCCATTTTTCCAAGAGTGTGATGCTTGTTTCACAGCCATTGTGGCCACCCACCAGGAAACCAGCACCCTGTGGAGACAATGCAAGAGCAAGAGTAGAAGCACAGGGCCCCAGACAGAGCAGGACCATTTCTGAGACTGCAGGGATGGTTTCATTAGCTACAACAGTAAGAGCTGGAAGTGGACTTGGTTGCGTTTCAAACAGGGGAGAAAGAACAATTGTTTAGTGTGTGAGTGGGTGCCCCAGGCTGGGTGTGCGGTTTGCATTCTTTGTTATTTCCTCTGGCACAGGTCCAGCTGGCCTCTAACTTCCTCCTGTCAGACCCTGCAATGGGCCTTTGGACTGGAATGCTGCACACCCAACCCAAGATTCGGAGGCTCTGAAAACGGTCACTGTTCGGCAGGCGATTCTAAATCACTTTTGCTCTTGGCTACCTTAAGATATGTCACACAGCACTCTGGAACACATTAGACAACTTTATTGCCACATTCCTTGCCAATTTAATTTTTGTAAATCATATCCTGCACTTCACATGTCTTCATGTAACTCAGATTTTTTTTTTCAAGGGAGCCTTTGTATGTGGCGGGCTCTGCTGCCAGTGGACTCTGTAGCCATTGGCCTAGATTGCTGCCCTCCATCCACGTGAGAGGTGAGGATAATTGTTAGCTGTATTCTCCAGCGCACTTTCGTGACTTTGGACACTGCCTGGACTTACAAGATCATTGTGGCAACCTGACACGGGTTATTTAGAGACAGGTGAAACCCTTTGTTCCCAGTGTCACCTGGAGGGAGGAAGGCAGAGGGGGACGTAGTCAAAATGTATCTGCTCAGTGGGATGGGGCACTAAGGCCACGTGAGGGGTTTTATCATTGACCCCAATTTCAGAGAAAATATTTCAGAAGGATCTCCCTCCTATTCACATTATTTTAAAATGACCTTTAATTAAAACATTTACAAGTGATACTATAGAAGGCAGAATATTAAAATGCCAAATAAAGATAATCAGAAAAGGCAAAGAAATGCCACAAATGCTAATCCTGATACCTGGTTGTCCTTTGGGAGCAAATGCTCTTAAGTGGTCACTTCTTTCTCCTTATGTGGGTGGGCATTTATTTTAAAGTACATGCCAATGTAAATTCTTAGTCAAAGTGACAGCCCTGCTTTGCAATATTTTATGTTCAATTCACGTTTTCTGTATCACCAATAACAACAATTAGACATTTTAGATGACTTTTTCCATTTGTTTATGATTGGATATCATCTTGAGTGTCTGAATGAACAAAATGCTGAATTAATAAGATGCATCTTTCCAGGGATTTTTGACACACTTGGCTAAACAACCCCGGTGGAATAGGATTTCCAGATCAAATGCAGAGGAGACTGCATTTGATACAACTTGGAACTGGTCCTTTGAAAGTTTTCCTAGTTTGGTTTCTGCTGCTGTGAGAGAAAAGGGTTTATTTGGCTTACAGGTTATAGACCCTCACTGAGGGAAGCCAGGGCAGGGGCTCGAGGCAGGAACCTGGAGGCAGGAACTGACACAGAGACCATGGAGGAGCGCTGCTTCCTGGTTGATTCCCAGCCTGCTTCCTCAAGACTCAGGTCCACCTGCCCAGGGGCGGCAGGAATCACAGGGGGCTGCACCCTTCCACATTCATCACCAATGGAGAAACCACCCCACAGACATGCCCTCAGGCCAGTCTGGGGGAGGCAATGTTTCAACCAACCGAGGTTTGGGAGAAGTTGACAAAATTAATATCCCCTTTGAAATAGCCTTTCATTTAGAGATGCTGAATAGTTTCACATTTCTTGGCCTTTTTAAATATTTTAATTGCCCTTTTTACTTCTGGGGCACTCAGATTTTCAAAGTAAATCTTAAAGACCATCTGCAAAAGCTGAGCTGACTGGATAGTGAACTCTTAGACCGTTATTTCAAAATCGTCTGGAACGGGATCATTTCTCAGGCATTGGTGCATAATGTTATAAATTTATAAACACCCTATATTTTCCTCTTTGGGGTGACATGTTTATCTTTTGTCAATACTCCCACCCAGGACTGGTTCTGTGCTGCAGGGGATATCTTTGGCTGTCACAAAGGTGGAAGGGATGCTCTAAGCACGTTTTGGGTCAATTATGGGAATGCTGCTAAACACCTGATATGTTGGACTGTTTTTCCAAATCCGAAAATTATAAGCCTTGAAATGTCAACAGTGCAGAGGCGGAAAGTCTCAGCTCTAGACCCGCGTGCTATTCACTCTTTCATAAAGACCTCAAGCAATTTGTTGTTCTACTTTTCAACCAGGTCCAGCAAGGCCTATTTCTGGTCATTCCGAAAGACCTCAGCTGACTGACTGCACTTACTCTTCTCTGTACTCTGGTTAGCACAGTTCCAGTTTCATATTTATCACCTGACTTCCACAGTGGCTGCTTTCGTCTCTTGCCTGTGCTGTTCTGGTACAGTGATTTTCACAAGTTGTGGAATAGTTGTCTTCTCGCCCTTCATCCCTTGTTTCCTGTTACCCCTTGTTAATAGTTATCGTGAAACCCAAGCACTTACTTTTCCGTTCTTACAGTTCCTGTAACAAGTCTTCTTTGTGTATGTGTGTGTGTGTGTGCTCGCACGTGTGCACGTATGTGTGTGTAACAATAGTCATTGGAGAAGAGGCTAAATAAATGTTCTTTGGCCTCCTGTTGTCTCCTTCAGCTCTGTACAACTCTCACAGACAACACACAGGAAAGGCTAACGTCTGTTTATACAAAGCCAGGGCTCAGGAGCCTGGAGGTGGCTGGGGTGACAGAAGCTGAGGGACTTTACCACTGAGCCTTTTGTTGTTGTAGTTGTTGGGTTTTTGTTCTTTTTCTTCTAGGCATTGTGTAAGCATGCTGGGAGGTGGCCAAGTTGAAGCAGTGTCCTTCCCTAGGAGGGAATGGTCCTCCGGGTTCAGACACATCATCTTCCTTGAAATGACATGAGATCATGGCTTGCAGATGAGTGGAATCCTAATTGAATTTGGGCTGTTTAGAGATGGAGTCATGTGTTTGTTTGCTTCTTGCTGTCGAAGCTACTTGTCTACAGAAGAGTTTCCAGTAAGCTGAGACCAAATGTCTTCTCATTCTCATTCACAGTTAAGGTTTTACAACCAAGTTAAGCTCTGTTTTGCTTTTAGAGGATTGTACTCCAGAGATGGAGACATGAGGATTGTCAGCCTGAGGCCAGCCTGGGCTGCAGAGAGGGATCCTGTCTCAAAACCAAACGAAACCAACTAACCTAACCAAGGGGAAAAAATGCAGAAGTCTCCAATGTACAGATTATATTTTAAGAAGCAACAGGATAATTTCTTAGAAAATTAAAAACAGAACTCCCATATAACGCAGCAAGGCTGCTCCTAGTGAGAGGTACTAAAATATCAAAGGCAGAAATGTGAACAAATTTGCAGATGGCTTCTTTACACAACCAAAAGCTGAAAGCAACACAGAAAATACATGTTCTAGATTCATTTCTATTGCCGAGACAAAACACCCCAACAAAAATCAGCGTAGGGGAAGAAAGGGTTCATTGTGGCTTACAATCCAGGCCATAGTCCTCCACCGAGGGGAAGTTGAGGCACCAGTCAAGCAGGTAGTGATGATGGCACTCACAGTCTCGAGCAGAGGGAGAGAAATAAACACCTGCATGCAGCCTGTTCGCGTGTCGCTGTGCTCAGCTCGCTCTCTCTGCACTCACACAGTTCAGGGGCAGACCGTGGAATAGTGCTCCCTAATCAGGGTGCCTTTTCCTACCCAGACTGACGAAGAAGACAGTCCCCCACCCCCACAGGCATGTGCCACCATGCCTAGCTTAACGTAGTTTTAATTTCCATTTCTCTCGTAGGTATTTGCTAGGTATTTGCTTTACTTCGAGAGTGACCTGGTCAATCCATTCATCCCTTTATGAATTGGATGACTTCTTCTTTTGTGTTTACTTAATTAACTAATTCAGTTAGTTAGTTAGTTAGCTCTTTCCAGAGTTTGAACCTCATCCGTTAGATGTGTAGCTGGCTAATATGTTTTCCATCCTGCATGCTGTCTCTGCACATGCTTTCAGCAACCCCATTTGTCAGGTTTTGGTGTTATTTCCTGAGCTATTGGAGTCTTTCACAGAAAATTCTTGCCTAATTCTAAGCCTTGAAGTGTTTTGCCCATTTTCCTACAATTGCTTCAGTTGCAGGCTTACACTTAGGTCTACAATTCATCTCAAGAGGAGCTTTTTATGGGAAAGGGACAGGGATGAGTTTAAAGCTTTTACACATGGATGTAAGGTTTTCTAAGCACAGCTTGCTGACGAGGCGCCCTTCTTCTCATGCATGTTTCTGGTATCTTTGTTGAAAAGTATACGGCAGTAGCCATTTCGGTTCATTCCCGAAACTTTTGTTTGATTTCATTAGGCTAGGAGTCATGTTTGTTTTTCTGCCAGCTCCATGCTCTCATATAATTTAAGATCAACTATTATTTTATTCCCACCATGCTCTCTGCTAAGGACTGCTTCGTCTGTTCATCTGTGCTTCCATGTGAATTTCACAACTGTTTGTTCTAGTTCTTCACTCTTGGAATTTTCATAGGGATTGCAGTGAGTCCGTAGACCTCTGTGGTCAACAGAATCATTTTCACGATATTAAATTTGGCAACCGGTGCCTTCTTCAACTTCTTTGTTCAGTGTTTCACATTTTCCATTGCAGAGATATTTAGCCTCTATGATTAAGTGTATTTCTTTGTATTTTCCTTTTGAAGCTGTTGTGAATGATCTTTTTTTCCCTAATTTTTTCTGTGATAACTCCCTCAGCCAAAAGCCTTTAAGACACTGGCCCACTTTGGGAGTGGTCTCATGTACTATAAATACAGACAAAATGCGTGCACTGGCCCCTTGGCTGATGGATTCGGTTTCAGCCCCCAGGACATGCAGAGGACTGCAGATCAGTAATCTTTCTGTGAGTTTATCCCTAATAAAAAAAAACCTTTATTTTACTCCACTCTGGGCTAGTGTGGAAATCTTTCATACTACAACAAATTTTTTTTTTGGCAAGTCTGTTATTACTACGTAGAAAAGTGGTGATTTTGTATGCTACTTCGGCAAAAGTGTTGATCAGATCTAAAAGTTTTCTCTTGGAGTCATCAGAGTCATTTAAGTATATGGCCATGCCATCTGCAAAAAGTGACAGCAATATTTTCCATTGGAATCCCTTTTCTTTCCTTCTCTTGACTCATTGCTGTAGGGAAGACTTCAAGAACTGCTTTGCCTAAGAGTGGCTACCTATTGTCTCAGTGTTGGTTTGGAGGAGAGGAGATGTGTTTCCCCCGTGTAATCTAACAGCTTTGTCGTGTATTCCTTTTATCATGGTGACATGATTTTCTAGTTCCAGGTAATCAAGGGTGTTTATCATGGAAGAATATGAAACTTCTTCAGAGGCCTTTTCTGCCTCCTGTGAGATGGTGTGATCTCTTAACTCAAGCCTGGGTACAGGCTGTATCACATTTATTGCTTTGTGGATATAGAACTCTTTTGTACCCCGGGAATGAAAGCAAATTGATGGTGGTGTTCTCACTGTGTTCTTGAATTCAGTTTGACTGCATTTTACCGAGAATTCTTGTCTATGGTTTTCTTTTTGTGCCATTTCCTCATGCGGCACCGGGACATGCTCTCCCTTTATGCGTCATGAAATAACAGTTTGAGAATAGCTCTCACTGGCTCTTTTTTAAATGTCTGTTAGAATTAAGCAGAGAACTTGTAGAGTAACCGAGGTGTTCTTTGGCGGGCTCTTAATTATGAGTCTAGTTTCCTTGTTTGTTTTGGGTCTGTGTAAGTGGTTCCAGTACTCTTGGTTTAATTACTTTTTAAGTTACATGTATCTTGGAGTCTATTCATTTCTTATAGAGCTTCCAGTCTTTTAGAATAAATATTTTTTGAATATTTTCAATGTTCTTTAATGATCTTCTAGACTTCATTGGTACCTTTTTAGATGCTTGCTTTTACATCTCTGGTTGTTTGTTTGTGTGGGCATTCATGTGTTTATTCTCTCTGTGTGTGTGTGTGTGTGTGTGTGTGTGTGTGTGTGTGTGTGTGTGTGTGTTCACACTCATTCTTGAAAGCCAGGGGAGGGCATCAGATTCCCTAGAGCTGAAGTTACAGGTATTGGTGATCCAGCCAAAGTAGGATCTAGGAACAGAACTCTGGCCTCTGGAAAAATAACAAGTGCTCTTAACTACTGAGACACCTCTCCAGTTCCCATTCTAATTTTTTTTTGGATGGGGGTGGCGTGGATCTTCTCTCTTTCTTTTGATTAGTTTGGCTAAGGGAGTGATGCTCTCTTGTCTGTTTGTCTGGGAGACCTACTCTGTTTTGTATTATTCTCTCAGTCTCCATCTTACTGTTTGTCCTGATCTTGTAGTTCTCTCTATCACTTTTGTGTTTGGCTAGGATTTGTTTTCCTAAGCCCTTAAATAACACTATTAAGCTATTTATTTTAAATATCTCTGATTTTTAATGCAAATCTTTGTAGCTATGAAGTGCTTAGATCTACCTCTGGTATACCCCTAAATGTATGACAAGTTGTGTTTTCATTTTCTTGATTCTAGGGTGTTTTCAAATTTCCTGCCTAAATTCTTCAATGACTCAGTGGTTATTTGAGAGTGTATTTTTCACTTTCCAACAATTAGTATAGTTAGTGTTTTTTCTTGGCATAAACTTATCATTTAACTCCTGTATGAACTGATAAGATACAAAATATTACTTCAATTCTTTTTTTTATTCTATAAGACTAGCATTGGGCTCTAGAATTTGATATATTTTGAGAAGAATTTGTATTCCACAGTATTAGAGGGAATGGTCTATCTGTATACGTTGCTAAGACCATTGGTTTATGGAGTTTACCTCTGAAGATTTTTCTTTACCCTCAACATGTATGACCTTATATGTTGATGAATGTGGTGCACTGAAATCATTCACTACTATTCTGTTACATCCATTAGTACTTGTTCTATGAAGCCGAGAGCCCTAATATTCAGCATATATGTGTTTATGATTAGGATGTGGTCTTCCTTTTATCAACACAGGTGACTTTCTTTATCTCTTTTATTGTATTTTTCAGTTGATGCCTCTTTTGTCGTTTATGAAAAGATCTATGCTGGCTTCTTTGTACCTTCCATCTCCTCTTTTGATTCTCAGTCTATAAGTACCTTTGCCAGTGAGGTGTGTTTCTTAATTAGAACAGGTAGTTGGACTTCGTTTGGAAATCCAATCTGGTAGACTATGTCTTTTAATTGGATAATTAAAACTATTTACAATTAGTATTGGCATTGAAAAAGGCTTACTAATTTTTATAACTTTGCTGCTGTTGTTTTCAGGCTGACTGGATTATTGCTTATTCTTTTCTTCCCATCCCCCAATTCAGAATAGTCATTTGCTGGTTTATTGTGTTGGACCCAGACTCTTTCTCAATTCCTTTGCTCATGCATTTGCCAACTGCCTTTATTCCTTCTCAGTGCTTAGTATTTCTTAAGTACCCCCATTTGTGCTGGCTTAGTGGGCATGATTTTTTAGTTTGTTATTGGCTTGAAATGCCCCCATTTTATAGGGACAATTTTAAAAGGCATTCCTTTTCCTAGATGTTGCGATTTCAGTTGACATTTATTTACTTTGATAGATTAAAATCTAACATTCTATCCAGGTACAGTGGCAAACATCTTTAATCTCATCATTCAGGAGGTAAAATGTCTTAGTCAGAGTTTCTATTACTGTGAAGAGACACCATGACCATTGCAACTCCTATAAAGGAAAATATTTAACTGAGGTGGTGGCTTACAGTTTCAGAGGTTTAGTCCATTATCATCATGGTGGGGAGCATGGCAGCATGCAGGCCGATATGGTGTTGGCTACATCTTGATCAGAAAAGGCAGCAAGAAATGTATTGTGACACTAGGTGGTATCTTGAGCATAGGAAACCTCAAAGCCCGTCCCCATCATGACTTCCTTCTTCTAACAAGGCCATATGTACTCCAACAAAGGCATATCTCCTGAAGAACCACTCCCTAAGAGCTTATGGGGTCAATTGCATTCAAACGACCACACAAGGGCAGATCAAACTGTCCTTGATAGAAACCATCAAATTTCAGTGTCTGTAAAACTCGCTCAGTTCTCTGGAAAATGTCCTTCGGGGAGGCAATGAAAAGACTTCCCTAGGATGGCCACTGGTCTTGTATATGCCATGGAAAGTTTCTGGTCGAGGCTGGGCCTCTTTAAGCAATCTCTAGAGGCTACAGCTGCACACTAATGAAGCAGGTTTTCCCTTATCTCTGAGTGCTGAAAATGTCTACATGGGGAAGGTTGAGCCCCCTTAACACTAGCAGCATCCGTGCTGAGTCAACAAGATACACAAATAACACTAAAAATCAAAGCTCACTGACATCACTGATGGCCATACCACGGACAGCGGCAAGTGTAAGGCAGAGTGCATTAAGAGGTTAAAATTATTTAGGATGACCGAAGAAATAGCGAATAAATGTAATAAAGGAAGACAGACAGCAGGAAGGGGGGGAACAGGACACCAAAGCAAGGCAAAGAACAGCGGGAATGATCTTTATGAAGAAGAGAGGAGGGTACAGGATGCAAGCCTGAGGGCGAGCTCACTGGTGAAAGCATCAGCTGCACAAGCCTGGCAGCCTGAGGTCAATCCCTGCATCCTTCAGTGTGAGGATGGATGGAGAGAACTGACTCTTAACAGCTGTTCTCTGAGTACCACGTGTGCTCCACAGCACACACGCATGTGCACATGCACACACGCATACACACATGCACACACACAGACCACTAAGTAATTGAAAATTTAAAAAGACAAGAAATACAAAAATGACCATACAAATGAAAACTTGCATCAATAAAAACTGATAAATGCACAAAGGAGAATAAAAGATTAAAACAAAAAAACTTGTAAAAAAAACAAGTCAAAATTACTAAAATTAAAGTAAAAATATGGAAACACAAAGAGCAGTAAGAAGACAAAATGATAGAATAGCTTCTTCCTGTGTCAATGACTGGGCTCGGTGTCGTTCTCACCCGTCCTATAGTTTAGGGTGGCACTGAGCATGTACTGAACGTGGTTCCAATGTCCTCAGAGCCGGCTTCACTTCAGCAGCCTCGCTGCTTTTCACACCTGGGGTCTCTTCTGGCTAATCTTAGCTTTGTAGTCTATAGGCAGGGCAGCTTCACCACTCTGCAGCCCCCGCCCCCATTTCCTGTTCTCGGGGGTGGCTAATGTCCTATCCACGGTGTGTGTCCCGTGTGTGCTGGGCATCTCATGAACCACAGCACCCCTATCTAAAGATGGGTGACAAAATGAAATGCCTGGCCACAGGTGACCCACAGTATCAGAGGAAGAACCTGCTTCAGCTGCCCCTGACCAGGAAGCCACAGCTGGAGTCCCGCACTTGCTTTTTGTGAGCCACCTTCTGTTTGCATGTGTTGCTCACTATCCTGACATTCCTTTGCAGTTTCCAAAGCTCTTCCACTCTTTCCGCCTTGGGCATGGAGTCTGGTCTTTGGTATCTGGACTTTCTCATTCATCATGCTACATGCAGGTGTTTTCTAATCTGGTATTTCTAGAAAAGAGAATTTAATTTAAACTACACACATACACACTACATATATGATAACATGCAATGCAGATGACTGATTCTCTAGATTGGTCCACGATTTCAATGCGATGCAAATCTACTCTTTCACAGAGACTGAGATGAAGATGTTGGGGATGAAAGACTAAAGCATTACAATGACTCAGTCTCGGAGGTGAGCAAGAAAGTACTTCCTCCCGCATTCATTAAGCTTTCTATAAAAGAGTGATGATAAGACTGGGCAATAATCTGGTGATTCATCTTTAAATGGGATGGAGTGACCATGCCAGAGAGAGAGCAGCCTACAAGGTACAACATACACGAAACTCAATTTGGGGAACAGAATTTGAAAATCTAAACTATGTAACTTGTAGAAAGAAATACACGAGAGCACTACCAATTAAGATAGGCCAGGATTACTTAGATGAGAAAGATACTTTATTTAGATATTTCTTTTCATAAAATATAAAAGAAAAAGAATGTGAGTAAAGGAACTGTTTAGAAGTTAGGGAAAATATGCTTCAAGCCTTGTGTCTGACAAGAAAGGATCTTGTCTGCCCTTTAAGTGTGTACCAAGCCATATATTCAGTTACGATCAGCAGGTGCAGGAAAGGCTGGCATTGTCCCCTACTCCATGACTGGAAATAAAGATGCCAAGTGCAAAAATGCTGGGATTCGGTGGGCTGAGCCCTCTGCTGGAGCAGCACCAACTACTCAACAAACTGAGACTCAGCACTTTTACACACTCATGTAAACACAGGGGGAGGAGTTAGCTGTCTCAGTAGGAGGTCTCTGGAGGGGAGCAGTCTCCGGCTGTGCACAGCAGGGAAGAAGAAGGAAGCTGCAGTTGCTAGTGTTTGCACACACTGCCCACATTCTCACTTACAGCAGAAGAAAGCTTTGTCAATTCCAAGTCTGGCCCATACGGGGAAGGCTTTAACATCCCTGGATCTGAGGCATTCAGTCCTTGACATGACTGTGCCCATGTCAACAATATGTGCTCGCCCGGGACTTGGTCTGCTCTTTACACATCTACTCAGGGCTTCCTCTGCTCCCCACAGAGTGCCTTCTCCCTTTGGAAGGACTGTGATTCATTCATAATTGAAACGACAGCAACAGCAAAAATTCAGCAACTCCTTATTACATAGTAGCATATATGTTCCTCTGATTAACTGTTTTTAATTAAAAATATCATTGCATTTAGAAAAATCACCAAAGCTCAAAGTACATTCACTGGAAGCAAGGCTCTCTTGTATATGGATTTCCTTAGTCTCTTTCTCCTGATTGCTTTACATGTGTTATTATTACTCTTATATAATAATATTGTCTGTATCTTTTTGTTTATGAAAGGGGAGTGGTTTGTATGTGCTGTATTATATTGTTGTATGATTTTTCCCTGGGAAACAGTGAACAACTCTCTATTTACCCCAGAGAACAATGCTGACAACAGACTGAAGAGAATTCTCCCTGAGTCTACCTCACAGAGCGAATGAACCTTGGTGCTAATTAAAGAAGCAGGGGCCACACAGAGGCAGCTTAATTACTGCAAACCCCGAGGTCAACTTGAAACTGGCTTCTTGGTTCTGGCTATTACAAACAATGCTGCTATGAACATAGTTGAGCATATACTTTTGTTGTATGATAGATAGGGCATCTCTTGGGTATATTCCCAAGAGTGGTATTGCTGGGTCCAGGGGTAGGTTGATCACGAATTTCCTGAGAAACCGCCACACTGCTTTCCAAAGTGGTTGCACAAGTTTGCATTCCCACAGCTGGACTAGATCTGAAAAAGCATGGGATAAAACCGAACTCGCCGAACATAGTGGACAATGAGGACTGCTGAGAAGTCAAGAACAAGGACATTGGGTTTTGATCCTACTGCACGTATTGGCTTTGTAGGAGCCTAGGCAGTTTGGATGCTCACCTTACTAGACCTGGAAGGAGGTGGGAGGTCCTTGGACTTCCCAAAAGGCAGGGAACCCGGACTGCTCTTTGGGCTGATGAGGGAGGGGGACTTGATTGGGGGAGGGGGAGGGATATGGGAGGCGGTGGAAGGGAGGAGGCAGAAATCTTAAATAAATAAATAAATAAATAAATAAATAAATAAATAAATAATAAAAAAAAAGAAACTGGCTTCTTGGAATGTCTCTTCTCCCTTAGAAATTGTTGAGTGCTTACATAACCTTGGGAAGGGGCCTTGTGAATCTTGAAACTTCCTGAGTTTCACGACCTTCCTAAGCCTCCTAAATGTACTTAGTTTCCCAAGGTTTAAAAGCCTCCACTCTTCAGGAGGGAATAACTCAACTAAGAAGGATTGAAATTGGAGGGATATAGCAATAAACCATTCCCCTTCCTTTGGTTCTTATATTCTCTCTGCCCCCTTTTCTCCTCTGTGGTGTCCCCTGAGCCTTGATAGATAGATATACAAGTAATACAAATATCTGATTTTTTTCTTTTTAAATTTTGAGACAGGGTCTCATTACATAGCCCTGGTTGGCCTAGAACTCACTATGTATTCCAGACTGGCCTCAAACTCCCAGAGATCTTTCTGCCTCTGACTTCTGAGTACACTATGAAGCAGGGCTAAAGATCCCGAGGAAAGGCTGCTGATAAAAATGAAGCCTCAGCTCCAGTGGAGAGGCCAGGATATTGGAGATGCCAGGGCTGTGTGATGGCTACCGATGACAGTGGCAGATGTGGAGTAGAGTCAGCTTGAGGTTGCAGGATAAGCTGTGTTTGCCTCAGATGGCAAAGGAGGAGACGTGCAGCTACCCCAGCCCTTTGGGGCCCAGAAGGTCTTGAATTCAGATTTCAGACGCTATGGTATTTGCACTTCTGGGTTTGAGTTTGGCCTCTATTTGATTGTGAATATACCCTGGTTCTTCCCTCTTGGAGTAGGAAGTATTTAATTTGTTTTGAATTTTACAGGACTCCATAATTTAGGACCTTGGACTGTTGTCATTTTGGAATGCTGTAATTTTTAGAGACTGTAAGGTTTTAAACATTGCACTCTCTCACATTGTGATAGTGCCATGAGATGTTGATGACGGACAAGAAAGGACAGTTTATTGACTTAATAGTGATGTGTTTACGTAACAAGGTGACAAGGTCAATTGAACAGGTTAGTTTTTTTTGTCAGCCTGACATAAGCTAGTGTCAACTGAGAAGAGGGAATATCAACAGAGAAAATGATTCCATCATATTGACCTCTAGGCCTGACTGTGGAGTGTTTTCCTTTCTGATGATTCATTTGGAAGGGCCTAGCCCACTGTGGATAACGCCATTCCTGAGCAGTGGGTCTAGGTTGTGTAAGAAAGCCAGCTGAGCAAGCCACGGGCAGCAAGCCAGTAAGCAGTGTTCCTCCATGACTGTGCTTCATCCTCCGTCTCTAAGTTCCTAACTTGAGTTCTCGGCTGGCATTCCCTCAGTGTTAAGCTGGGACCTGTGGTTTGGAAGCTGAAACGAACCATCTCCTCTCTGAGCTGTGTTGTATTACAGCAATAGGAAGCAAACTAGACCAACACCTACCCTAGGGTTCCCTCAAAGGACACTCTATTGTGACGGCTCGTCTTTGACTTCATGTCCCATCAGTCATAGAAGGGAGCTACAGTGAGAAGACACACTGTCCTATACCATATGAGTAAAGGCAGCCATGTCCGGATTGTTCTCCTGGATGCTCCACCCTCAGGCAGATCACACTTAGTAGCATATCTGATCATCCATCACAGGGGCCATGCAACTGCCCCTCTCAACTTATCTTCTGTTATGTTTGGCACATATTTGAGTACCAATTGCATTCTGCCACTCTCCTAGACAGACACGAGCAAAAGAGCATTCGCTCCAGAAGAGACAGTGATGATTAAGTAAATGAGCAATTCCATCCAAGGCTAGTTTAGGGATCCACTAAGTCTATCAGAATTACTCACAGAAGCAGGGATAGATCATGGGTGACTTGAGGGAGCCCACGTTTCTCAAAGGTCCACAGCCTTGTGGGTGATGGCACACAAAAACTGAAATCCTGGTGCTCCCAGCCCATTTTTCAGGCAGATCCACTGAGGAGTCTCCCATCTTCCAGCGAGTATCTTTCACTCATATTATCTTAAGGAGATGAGGTCTTCTAAACCATGTAATATTCTGAATTTGTTGGGTATTGTCAGTTTCTGGGTATTGAGATATCCCTTTCTCTCTCTGGAAGGGAATGTTTTAATTCAGAAAAAACTCCTACACAGCATATACCTCTGTGGCTTTTCTTACATATTTGGGATATATATATATATATTTAATAATATATATTATATTATGGTGTATTATATGATATAAATATATATTTCTATTCATTAATGCCAACCTCCTTTTTCTTCATGTCCCTACAGAATTATAACATAAAGGATTTAACTGCTTTTCTAATAAGAACTATGTAGATTTGTTAAAATTGTCATTTGTGTGCAGTGATGGTGGCAATAGAGGGCTACAGTGGAGGTTACACATGCCATGAATACAGTGAAAGTCAGAAGACAATTTGCCATCTGTTCTCTCCTTTTCCCACGTGGGTCCTGAGGATTGAACTCAGGCGTCAGACTTGGCAGGAAGTGCCTTTAATCATTTATCTCTCTCATTGACCCATCTTTTATATTTTTCCATGATAAGCATTGAACATTCTAAATTATTTCTTGTAGAATTGTTGAGTAGGCAAGTATGACTACTTAAAATTTGTCAACTATATATACCTATTTTATTAGTCAGAGTTCTTTAGAGTAGTTGATAGGCTGTGGTCCAGCTAGTCCAATAACAACTGTCTATCAATGGAAGGTTCAAGAATCCAGCAGTTGTTCAGTCCGCGAAGCTGGATGCCTGGTCTTGTAGACACCATAATCCCAAAGAAGTGGGTTATAATGCCAGTGAAGGAATGGACTTGCCAGTGAGAGCAAGAGCAAGCAGGGAAAGAGAGCAGGAGGTTCCTTCTTCCATGTCCTTTCTATAGGCTGCCACCAGAAGGTGTGGCCCAGATTAAAGGTGGATCTTTCCACCTCAACAGATCTGGATTAAAAGTGGGTCTTCCCACTTCAAATGATTTAATTTAAAAAACAAAATCAAAGATGTACTCATCCACGTGAGTTTTAGATAATTCCAGATACAGTCAAGTTGACAATCACTTTCATTTCCTATGTTCTGAAATACTGATCTCAAACTGTTTCCAGGTTTCTACCCTTGTGAGAAAGTGTGTGTTTGCTTATGACACACAGCTCGTGCCCTGTGCTTCTGAACACATTCTACACATTGCCAGTGCCGGGCGCAGCAGAGCCCTTCATGTTTTAAACTGAGCTATTCAAATACTTCGACTTAAGAATGTCCTGCTGAACAGAGGGAGGAAGTATTGTAGGAGCCAGTGGGGTCAAGGACATCACAGAGAGCCCACAGAAACAACTAACTTGGCTCATAGGAACTCACAGAGCCTTAACCAACAACCAGGGAGCCAGTGTGGGACCAACCTAAGCTCTCTACATGTCTGTGACAAGTGTATAGCTTGATCTCTTTCGGGGACTCCTAACAATGGGAGCAGGGATTGTCACTAATGCTCTCGCTGGCTCTTGGAAATCAATTCTTCATACTGAGTTGCCTTGCCCAGCCTAAATACAAGGGGATGTGCTTAGTATTATGATAACTTGATGTGCATGTTTTGTTGATACCCATGGGAGATCTGCCCCTTTCTGAACAGAAACAAAGGAGGAGTGAATTGAAGGGGGTGGGTAAAAGAGATGGGAGGAGAGTAGGGAGAGGAAACTGTGGTCAGGATGCAAAATAAATAAATAAACAAGAAAATAAATAAGTAAAATTTTAAAAAGAATGTTTACTATCTCAACTCTATCAGTCGTTACTTATATACTAATTTGTTTTTTCAGTGGCTCTATTTTTTTTTTTTTTTGATTTTTCAAGACAGGGTTTCTCCATAGCTTTTGGGTTCCTGTCCTGGAACTAGCTCTTGTAGACCAGGCTGGCCTCGAACTCACAGAAATCCGCCTGCCTCTGCCTCCCGAGTGCTGGGATTAAAGGCGTGCGCCACCACTGCCCGGCTAACAGCCTTTTCTTACATGGCCTAGTTGGAGGCCACATTGACTTTGAATTAGTGGCAGTTCTCCTGTCTTAGCCTTATGTGTGCTGGGATTACATTGCCTGACTCATTGCTACTAAGAATTCCTTAGATTTTCAGAGCGACAGGGAAGGGTAAATGGTTAAGAGCACCCATTGCTCTTTCAGAGGGTTTAGTTCCCAGAACCCACAAGGCAGCACACAAATCTCTGTACTCTACTAGTTCAGGGGATCTCACACCCTCTTCTGACCTCTGCAGGCACTGCACACATGTAATGCACTTGCAAAGGCCTGGGGAAAATATTCACATATGTACAATAATCATTTTTATATTAACCAAAATAACACAAAATTCAAGTTTCTCCACAAATTCTCAACATTTACCCTTGCGTGTTTGTTGGGAGCCATCCTAAAATAATTGATGTGCTACCCAATCATGAGTATAGTTTGATTTTTGTTGTTTGCTGTTTTTTTTGTTTTGTCTTGTGTCCCCTGGATGGTTAATGATCCTGAGCCTCTTTGAACGTTCATTAGACATTTGTTTGTCTCTGTTGAAGAAAAGCCCTTCACCCATTTTAAATCATTTTTAAAAATTCGTTTTTGTTTTATTTTGCCATTTAATTTTAAGAGCTCTTTGTGTGTCTTTGAACTAACTCTGTTCTATTTGCATTTTGTTCGTCTCCTCTACTGTGCCAAAGACTTTTGTTTGCTGTAACATCTATGTCTGAGCTTTATTTCTGATTTTATGTCCTATCCAAGAAATCATTGTTAAGGCCAATGCTAAGTTTTAGGCTTTCTTGTAAAAACTTTAAAGTTTTGAATTTTTTTAAAAATAAGATTAATTTAATTTACGTGTATGTGTGTGTGTGCCTACTTGAATGTATGTTCACAACGTATGTTCGGTGTTTATGGGAGCCAGGAGAAGGTGCCAGTTCCCCTGTGACTGGAGTTATAGACAGTTGTGAGCTGCCTAGTGTGGGTGCTGGGAACGAAACCCAGATCCCCTGCAAAAGTAGGAAGCATTCTTAACTGCTGAGCCACCTCTTCAATTTCAGATCTTCAGTTAAAACCTTATCCATTTTGTTATTTTTGTTTATAGTGAGGGGAAAAAAGTCACCACAATTCTTGTTGGTGTGGGCATTCACTCGTGTCGACCTCACTTGTTGAGGAAACTGCTATTTCACCATTCAACATACTCAGCACCCCTGTTGATAGGAAAAAGAAGCAAAGTGGGGGAGGACTTTTTTAAGACTACGTTTGCAGATGGTTGCAGATGATCTGTATTTATACATAGAAAATGCAGAGAACTTCACATACAGACACACAGAGATGGGAGAGGGTGGGGTAAAAGCTGTTAGAAATAATTGACACATTGCTAAACGTTGTAGAGTATAAAATCAGCATACCCAAATTAGTTATATTTCTCTATGCCCATAACAAAGTAACTTCAAAGAAAATTAAGAACATACTTATGGATAAAAATGTGTTTTTGAAAAGGTGGCTCTTAAGAGCTCAGGCAATTCTGAGCCAGGAGCATCATCCTTCCTGACATTAACAAAACCACCGTGCACCTTTTAAAAGAAGATTTTCTAGAAGTATGTTTACCTTTTTGTTTCTTTTCCTTCCCTCCCTTCCCCTTCCCTCCCACCCTCTCTTTCTCCCTTTCTTTCTTCCCTCCTTTTTTTTTCAGAGCTGAGGTTTGAACCATGGGCCCCGAGCATGCTCAGCAGGCTCTCTATCCCTAAGCTGCATCCCTAACCCTGACCATTTCCATTTTTTTCTTACTTTCTATTTCGGTCCTGGATATGATGACTGTTGTTCTGCTTGCCCTATTTTTGTGGTTTAGTCTGTTTTGTTTTATTGGGGACCGAAGTTATATCCTGTGCCCACAGCTTCCCGTAGTATTTCCTGTGTGTTTAAAACCATTCATTTATGTGTACATTTTAGCTGTATCCCTTAAGTTCAAATGCATTTGGATTTAAATATAGTCTCTAATTCAAATTGTCTTAAAACTTCTTGTCTCCTGATAGTTATATGTTTAGAGTTCTGAATATATGGAAGACTTTGTTGTTGTTCATTTACCTTTTACTGGACTACAGATTTAAACTAGTTTGTTATTGTTTTAATTTTTAATATTAGAATAAATAACTTGCAATCAGCCATAGTCTTAGTTTGTTTTCTGATGTGTTAACACAATACCTCATGCTGAGTAAATTATAAACATGGGGTTTCTTTGCACATGACTCTAGAATCTGGAAAGTCCACGAATACGAGCAGCATGTGGGGTTTTCATACTGCCTGACATTAGGGGGTAAGGCAGTAAGCTTAACTCGGGAGGGGAGAGAGGACTTGGGAGCCCACTTCTTTCAATGTAAGGAATCATCTTCATTTTCACTGCCCTCACCTTCTTCATTTCTTGAGATGTGGCTACACCCTGTGCATTTGGGGTGTCTGAAAAGATGTGGCTACACCCTGTGCATTCGGGGTGTCTGAAAAGATGTGGCTACACCCTGTGCATTCAGGGTGTCTGAAAAGCAATCCTAGTTCACATTCACGTTCATTTTTAATGTTATTTCTACAGAATTCGAATTCTGGGTTAGTTTTTGTATTTTTGTTTTATTTTGCTTTGTTTTTTTTTTTTTTTTTTTCAAAACAGTGTTCTCTTGGTGATATTTGTCTCCTTTCCCAGTATCAGGATGCTGATCTGCTCATCTGCCTAAAGGGTCTTTTTTCCTGTTGGTTTTCAACATATCCACTGCAATGCCCTCATTTTCTCCCTGTACTTGGACTTACAGTCCATAAATGCTCATCCATTGTTTCCTGAGTGTATTTGTTCGTCTCCCCTTTTCCTCTTGTGGGAAGGAATTACATACACAGAACCAAGCACACCTTCCTGCCAGGAGGAATTGTAATTCCTAAGTAACCTGCAGATATGTAGCTCTCTGTGACCCATTCTGTAGGGAAGTGTAAATGGGGGTTTACGACTCAGAACTTGAATTTTGCTATTTTCTCAGGACTTTTCTCTCACAGTGACTCTTGGTCGTCACCTCCTGATATTCGCGCCCTGGCGCAGATGTCATGGGCTGGATAGTCGGATGAAGCTGATCCGTGGAACTTAATGAAGTTATTGCAGAAAAGGCGGAGTATAATTTCAGAGGCAAAAGATTCTGCATTTTTGTGCTATGACATCTTGGATTACTTGTTCTGAGGGAATCCAGAACACATGAGGGAAAACAAACAGCCCTGTGGGGAGAACTGCATGGCAAGGAATGGAGTCCTTCTGCCAACAGCGACAAGGAAATGAGATCTACTTACAGCCACATACAGAGGCCGTGAGGGAAGAGAATCCTGCATGTGACCACGCTCTGGTCCTTAATTTGACTGTAACTTTGTATAGAAGCTAAAATCACTCAGCTAAACTGGTTTTGAAATGGCTTTATGATATAATAAATCTCTACCCGTTTCTCAATTTGCTGAGTTGCTGGGTAATTGGAAGCATAGCACCAGATAACTAAGGCATACTTTCTATTGTCCCAGGGGATGGATATTCTAGGTCAGGACACTTTCCCACCACCTTTTAGTGAACCCTATGTTTTACTTGAATTGAAACATAACAACTCTACTGCAAGGAAGCTTACTATTCTTATAAAGAGAGTGGGTATTTTAGCATTTACCCTTCCTTCTCCTAACTTCTTACAGTAGCATATAGGATTAAGGAATTCTGTACACACTAAGGATCCTGGTCAACGTGTTAAGCTGTGGGTCACTGTCTCTGTGTCGTATAGATCTGGGGCCTCTGACATATTGCCCCTATGTGTCCATATGAATTATTTTTCTATTGCGATGGTAAAATAGCACAACCAAGGAAAGTCCATTGGCCTTATAGTTCCAAACAGTTACAGTCCTCTACATCTGTGGACCAGAGGCAGCAGGCAATAGGCGTCATGGGTAGTGCAATTAGCTGAGGGCTCACTTCTTGAACCACAAGTATGAAGCAGAGATAATGAGATAAAAATGGTGTGTCTTGAAACTCCAGTTCCAAACTTCCTCCAGCAATGCCACACCTCTTAATCCTCCCCAAACAATGCCACCAACAGGGGACCAAATGTTCAAATGCCCAATGCTATGGGGGCCATTTCATTCAATCACCACAGGGACCAATACTGTATGTACTTAGAGGATTATTATTAAGTCTGGAGTGTAGCCTCTAGTCCCTGGCATCCATCCCAGCCAACCTGGCCTAGGAGTTACATTGCTCTGGACTCCAAATCCCGGCTCCCAGAGAAGAAACAAGTGGTTCCGGGTTTGCATGGGTTCCCTGCTGTCCTGTCTCCCCGCCATCCATCTTTCTTAATAAAATGATGGGCATTTTGATTCGGTTTGATTAGACCTAATTGGACTTTTTTGTGCCGGCGAAGCAGCCCTTTTCTTATTTTTTCTTAACAATTATGAAGTTTGAGAAGGCAATGTCAAAGTGCTGTGTGGACTGTCTTGAAGAACACCCCGGGGTTAGAGGACTGGACTTTTCTGTTTTTATAGTCTCATAAAATACCAATTGCAAATGGCTACTTAAGGTATACTTGCCAGAGCAGGTGCAAAGGTAAGAAGGGTTTGTGAGGGCTGAGCCGCTTGTGGTGATTGGCATCTGTATTGACAAATGTGTGGACCTGGCTCACTTGTCAGGAAGAAGCAATAGATGGTCATTAGGAAATACTGAGTTGCTAAAGAGGACTGAGGGAGATGTTGTGGGAATGAACAGTGGTAGATTTGGGGGTTCTGTTTGTTTGAAGGGTGTGTATATGTTTGTTTTTCTTAAAACTTGTGCTTTTAGACTATTAAGCAGTTTTGAAGATATTTCAGGCCAGATTGGGTGTGGTCTTTTCTCACAGCCCATCTTTCCAGCTACATGTTGTAGGATTTAGTTTCTAAATTTCTAAGGTGGGCTTGCGGTGTTATTGCCTTGAATGAGCCCTGGAGAACAGGTGGGCTGGTATTCCTGGGTATCCCCTGAGCATGTTTCCAGGGAGGCCTTGACTTGAATGCACTATCCAGTCAGTTACAGGCATAGATGGTGAAGCAAAGGAAGAAAAACTGCCCCACCCCTAGTCATCCCCATTCCCGTGTTACCTCTGTCTCCGTCCCAGAAAGGACAAATTTCCTGCTGCCGACCCCCCTCCAACAGCAGATTCCAGTGTTTTGGTTTTTGACCTTCCAGAGTCCCAGGCTGTTTCTTGGACTGAGCTACACTACCAGACTACAGACTGCCATTATGGACCATTTAGCCTCTGTGGCTGTGTGAGTCAGTTCAATAAACCCCCTCCTGGGTCCGTTTCCCCAGAGAACCTTGCCTAATAAAACCCCTGGCTGAGCAGAGCCTCAGAGGACCAACCGGCAGAGACTATGAAATGGAGGCTGCATACCGATGGTCACTTGAGTTCCTGTTCGGGATCTTAGCCTTCTTGATTGGTCCCCGAAGAGTCATATGGGGCCAACACCTCCAGTGTGAACTTCATATGTGTGTGTTTCTAACCTGCCATCCTCCCCGTTGACTGATGATGTGTTCCCCTGGTGTACATAACCAGGCTTGAGGACGGAAAGCCACGCCTTCAAGTCACGTGGCTGGAAACTGGTGGACCAATGCACAAGCTGTGGTCTTTGGCTCCAGGAGCCCACAGACTTCCTGCTAGGATACGTTGCCCCTTATTTAAATAGCGCTGGTCTCTGGTCTCTCACGCTGCATATTTAAGTAGCGCACAGTTTTCTCTTCCCTGGGAGGTCATTCCTTTGAATAGAAGCTAAATGATCTGCAACGAAACAGGGCTCTTGCCATGGAGTCTTCACAGATGAGATCCCTTCCCTGATCCATGAATCTGACCCTGGCCGCTCTCACTGCCAATCCTTGGACCTACGCCGGGTTAAAAGCTGGTCGCTAGAATTCACTCACCGCCTCAGCCCTCATTTAAATGCAGAAGGGCACGTCCCATTCAGAATGACCTGCAGCTGCTCTGGGCCTCCTGGGTGCTGTGCATCCTGCATGTGGATGGATGAGCTCAATCACAAGCCCACTGCCTGAAAGGGCTGGGTGCAGAGTTGATGCTGGTGAAGTTCATTGGAGCTGAGAGCGGTAATTCTCAAAAGTGGGGCTCCCAGCCTGTGCAACACCACCTGGGTACTTGTGAAGGTGTTAGACTCTTCAGCTTCACCACAAAGATTTAGGGAATTGGCCTCGGGAAATCTGAGTTTCAGTAAGTTCTTCATGAGTCTGGCATATGCTTAAGCTGGAGAGCTTCTGGCTTTCAATGGATTCACAAAAGCACTGGGCATTCAAATGCTGTGTTCTATTACAGCATCGGCCCTGTACTCAAGTTTACACCACATGCTCTAATTAAAAATAAATAATAATAATGATCATGGTGATGGTGGTGATGATGTTCATTCATCCAAAGAGAAGAAACCCACTCTTACTAATAGGCTTGTTTAGCCCAGTATTAATTTCCTGGGTACTGAGTAGTTTCATATCAACCTAAAGTCTTTTCTGAATGGAAAACCAGTTTCCTGTTAGTTTCAATAGTTGCTTGACTAGGATGAGAACTAGTCATTCACTATCTCTTAGAGCACAAAGCCGCACACAGTAAGCGGTGGAAGGAGTGGATTGGGAATCCATTCTGACATGGCTCCCACCCTGTAAGAGCAGCAAATTCAGTGACACCTTCCCCCTTGTCCAGTGTCTCACTTCCACAGCCACCCTGTGGGACATCCAGGATTCCTACTTGGAGGAGACAAAAGGGCTGTCTGCCTGGCTCTTGTCAGTGGCTGAGTTGACAGCTTTATGTCCTCAGCAGAGGGAGGACCTGAAAGGAGCTGTCTGAGACTGTCTCTGTGTGGCCAGGAGGGAAGATGGCTGTTTTTATAGAGGAAGAAAAGCATCGAGCCAGGGAAATGAGAAGGAAAGACCATAAAGGTCTCAGGTTGGCAAAACCAATTAGTAGATGTTTATGAAAGATAACCCCCCGAGGTCAGAGAGGCTTTGCTTTGATGTGGGTACCCTTGGGTTTGCAAGATGGATTAGCGTCCTCTCTACAGTGGTTAAGGGAGAAAGACCCCAGTCTCCTGCTAGAGACTCCAGCCAGCTGTGTGCCCTTGGGCAGGCGCAGGCGACTTAAGGTTCCAGGCAGCCTATCCTCAGCTGCTGCAAGAGGGGATTATGATGGCACTCAAGTCCCCTTCTAGTTCTGACAGGCCGGTAAATTCTTTCTGATTCCTGCAATATTGGGGGGACACGTCAGAGGTCCCCAGCAATGTTGGGGGGACACGTCAGAGCTCTCCTGCAATGTTGGGGGCACATCAGAGCTCCCTGGCAATGTTGGGGGGAACATGTCAGAGCTCCCCTGCTCATGGCTGACTCCTTGACTTTCTGCACAGTCTCAGAGTACTTTGCCTGACTTTAAAGGCAAAGTTTTTCACCAGCATCCCTAGCCCATGGCAGCCACTTTGAAACAGGAGTTAGTTCCATTGAAATGAGAACAAACCCCAGACTGACCTCTGGGGAGCTCCCTGCTGTCTGATAATGTTTGCCTTACTCTGAACCTTGGGACAAAATGGATCTGTGCTGTAGCGTCCTAATGGGTTTTCTATTTGTTGGATTTAAACTTTGTGTGTGTGCTCTCGGATGCTTTCATTATGAGAATCATTGGGAATATCTTCACGACATCGAAGGCAACGAAAACAAAGCCAACTCTCCATCTCATTGTTCCCATGGAACAAGATAAGGCACAGATACCAACTGATAAGGCAAACTAGCCCAAGTCCCGTATGAGTGGGGTCGGTGCACCCAAGGAGGAAGGCCTGCTGTGTGGCTGGAGACAGCATTTGCCCAGAATACATGATTTCCAGAGTGCCAACCCAAGTGCAATCCCAGAACCCTGTTTTTCCACACTGTTTTCCCCATCGACTGACCTCCTCTCCCGCAGCCAGGCACTCTGCAAATCAAGGATACGCTATTTCAGCAAATGCGATCTACCTTGCCGAGGATGGGTAGCCTTGGGGATGACACATGATCCGCTTTACACACGTTTATATGGACATGTGTGCCAAATGCAGCTCCTCAGGCTTTGCCATGTCTCAGGGTGTAAATATTCCCACTACAGTCTGTTTCAGGCTACCAGCCTCACACAACTGAGTGCCGAGCAGCGGGACAAGCAGGTGTGTGGCTGGCTCTTGTGAGCAGAAGGAAGCTGGTCCCGCACATCCCTAACTCTCACGCTTATGTTAAAGGTGAGGATGCAGAGAGTAACACCCTGGGATACGCTGCAGGGAAGTGTCAGAGGCAGGCAGACTTTATACTCAAGGAATCTGCTTGTGGAACCTAGTTGTTTTTGTTGTTGTTTTGCTATTTTTTCTAGTTTTTAACACATTTTTAGTGTGTGTGTGAGAAAGAGAGAGAGAAAGACAGACAGACAGACAGACATATTGTTGTGGTTTCCTTCCTCTTTGGGAGACAAGCCACGCCCACTTCCATTACCTCTGACCTTCCTGCCGCCATATCGCTCTCTTCCCTCCCTTGGTGTGTGCATCTCTCTCTCTCTCTCTCTCTCTCTCTCTCTCTCTCTCTCTCTCTCTCTCT
>JABTXL010007457.1:6887396-6956528 GCA_025134845.1 Neodon shergylaensis
TCTCTCTCTCTCTCTCTCTCTCTCTCTCTCTCTCTCTCTCTCTCTCTTTCTCTCCTTTCTCTCTCTCTCTCTCCTCTAAGTAATAAAGGCTCAGTTATGATTTTACACTATGTGTCTGTCACATGTCCCTACCCACGCGCCAGCTTGCCATTGGGAACTCTGCCACCGCTCGGGTGCCGGACTCCAGAGCCCGCCCGCCCCGAGCTCGCTGCTGCTCCATGAGCATTTTAAGAATAACACATATTATGTGTGATTAAAGGATAGTTCTCTCCTATATTGGTCCTGGGGGGTTGATCCCAGTTCAGTAGATTTGGCAGCAAGCTCTTTATCCACCAAGCCATCATAGCAGCCCAGAACTCAGGCTCTTGATCAAGATGCTAAAATGCCTATCTCTACCCCATCTAGGATCTCTATTCTAAGCCTGTGCTCTGCCAGTTTGCTCCACATGGATTTTGCAGAGTGGGCACGTGAAAGAAAACTTGTCTTTCTCACGACCTCTTATCTTCCACCCCTGTCCTTATCTTGATTGATCCCCAAAGTCTATTTATGTAGTATCCTCCTTTCCTCTCTCATGAGTCCCCCAGAGTAAGGAGCCATACTGATCACTTTATGTCTCTATCTGTGACTTGTAACCAAGTGCAGGAGGCTCCTTTGTCTCAATCTATTTTTACCAGTGAATCAAAACCAACTGATTAATGTACATCCACGAGCAGGGTAGGTTGTGATAAAGCAGCTCTTGATAAACAAGTTCACAGTTGTGTCAGGCGAGCTTCTATTTTCACCCTGGAGTCTCAGTGGATGACAAACTTTTGCAATGGTGTCACTACCATCTGCCCTGCGAGACTTTCAGGAAGCATGAGGTGCCGGCTTCAATCTCACTCCGAGTCACAGCTCTGACAGCTCAGTGCTGAAGATGAGAAGCAACCTTCTGTCTCCATCCTCTCGGAGGGGAAAAGGGATGCTTATGCCTACCTTGCTGGGCTCCTGAGACGGCTTGGTAGATCTGTGTGAATGGGCTCGGGAAGCCAGAAGACACTACAAACCTGTACGATGGTATCTCTCTAGTGAAGAAGGCTTGCTGAAGGGTGCATGTTTGGCAAATTCTGCCTCTGAAACCCAGTTTCCCCCAGTATGAGTTGAGCAAGGTCCTCTTCCAGAGGACCCTCTGCCTCTCTCTACAGCGTGGTGGAGCTTGCTTTATGGACTAGCAGCAGCTCCTGAGAAATTGTTAGAGATGCTTATTGGGGCCCCACCGCTCATCAGAATCGCAGCGTCCTTTAGACGTGATGAAACTATCCTTCCCAGAACAACAAAGACCAGTTTCTTGACACACGCAACATGTACTATATTTGAATGTCTCCAGCCATATTATAATGAGAAAACAAACAAACAAACAAACAAAAACCCTTAATATGAATCAGTAAGCAAAAAAAGTACAGCATGTCAGTCTGGATACCATTTGTATGAAATGCGATATTGGGTTTTTTTGTGAGGGTCACATTTATATAAATTTCAAAATCACTGATGAGCAAACATTTGCCACTAAATAATCCCTTTTCTTTCCAGGGAAACTGGGACCTGATTGCACTGCAGTGAAACTAGAATTGCAGGCCGGTGAGCTAGATCTGAGTTCCACCCACCGTTCACACGGTAGAGAGAACTGACTCTCCCAAGTTGCCCTTTGATCGCCACATACATCCTGGAGCACATGCACCTACACACGCACACTAAATAAATGTAATAACAACAAATGTTAGTAGCTGTTGTTGGGCATTTGTCCTGAGATAATTTTTATATATTTATTTTTTTAATTTTTGAAACTTTTGCTAAGAAAGGAAGGATAATATTATATTTGAAAATACACTGTAAGATTTTTCATCTTATGGTTACTTATTTTGCCTTATTATTCGGCTTAATTTTATTTTATTTACTATAAATAATGTCCAAGCAAAAAGCCATCAAATATATGTCAATGCACAGCTCATAATAAGCAACCCCATCCCATTCCGTTGCTGGCTGGTTTTAGTTATTAACAATACACGAATGTCAATCAACTTGGTAAAAGGTTACGAGAGACTATTTCAAATCTCCTACCCTGAAGAAAATTGAAACAAATCTATAAAACGTAATGACATTATGTTGATCAGTCATAAATCACTCAAAAACAATAAAGGCAGCTAGTGGAAGAAAAAATTTAATAAAGCGCAGAAGTGCATAACCCAGGAAAAGAGCCAGCCTGTTAGAAATATGTACTTAGGCCCCTTTGACAGAACTTGAAGTACCACAGACAACAAATTAACTAAATTACACACTTCCGAACACATCGATCCAGGGAATCATTAACTGGTGTTTTCAACGACAATCAAAATAGTTGTGGTTTTATGCAAACGTTGTTTTGTTTATGTTTTCCTTTAATACGTTTTCAAAGGTTAAAGGTAGGGGTTTGGTGGGAATTGCTAGCAGACATTTCTCCTGCTTTAATTTACTGGGGGAAAAAAATAGACCTGTTTAATTTTTAATTTGGAGAGAATTTTCGTGAGAGTCGTTCTCAGATTTCAGCAGCGCCTACTAAGCACAAACTGCTGGCCTCACCCCAAGAATCTGGTTCCATGGGTGCCAGGAGGGGTCCAGCTTCTCCAGCAGCTTCCCTGGTCAGAAGCCCCTCAAGGGGCGTTTCCCCCGCCCACACTGAGGCTTGGGAGCAAACACGATTTCGTCCTGTGGCTTCTTCCACTGAGATTATTCCATGCGGCTCAGACTCCAGCCTTGCTGCCCGGGAGCAGCTGACTTCTCTAGCGTCTATTCTGCATGTTTGCTAATTAGCTCCAATTGGACAGACTTTCTGGCAACAAAGTCGGCTTGGGGAGCTTCAAAGAAACTCTGACATCCTCCCCGCCTCTCTCCTTCAACGTAGACAAATTGAAAACGAGAGAAGGAAACCAGCTCAAAGAAAACCATCGAAATTAGAGTCAGAAAATAAGCGAAACCTTGAAAATTGCTTAAATCATTTAATCCGGGTAATTAGCAAAACACCTTGAGATAATGGCTTGCCTTCCACAAACTTCACAGGATCCACCGCCTGTAAGGCGCATTTAATCATTACAAGCTTGCACCGTGCTTGCCTGCCACACGCCAAGCAGTGTTTGAAGCACCCCGCCGATAAAAGTCATTTAATTCTCACCAACATTCTACAAAGGAGGCAACCCTCCCTCACCCCCTCCACCTCCTCTTACGCCCCCTCCCACGCACCCCCCACACCCTATTTCAAATGACGAAGAAACTGCTGCACAGAGGGGTTAAAAAAAATGCCAAGGACACACAGCCATGGAGGGGAGGCTCAAAGATTCGAACCCAGACAGCGTGCATCCAGCCTTTGGCGCTCTGTTGCCAGGCACTGGTGATCACGTATTGGCTCAGGTAAAATCAGTCTTGTCGGTTAATAACATGCCCACCCTTAACACTCATTGGTACCTGGACATTTCCCTGGCTAATTGAAAGAAAGCTTTAGGAGGGGCCACCAGGCACTGTGCCTATTCCGAAGGGGTCCCGGTAAATTGCAATGTGCATGAGGCTGGAGAACAGTAGTGACCAGGTCAAGCAGTGTCCTCGTTCATTTCCTGTTGCTATGTTAAAACATTCTCACCAAAATCAACTTGGGAAGGAAAGGGTTTCTTTTTTCTTTTTCTTTTCTTTTCTTTCTTACATTCCCAATGTTACACACAGTTCATCATGAGGGACGCAGAGGCAGAAACTGATAGCGAGCAATGGAAGACCTCTGCCTACTGGCTTGCTCCCCATGGCTGGCTCAGCCTGCTTTCTTATACAACCCAGGACCTCCTGTCCAGGAGTGACACTACCCACAGGGGGCTGGGACTTGCACATTAATCATCAATCAAGAAACTGCCTCTACAGACATGTCTCCAGACCAATCCAATGGAGGCATTTTCTCAGTTGAGGTTCCCTCTTCCCAATTGACCCAAGCTTGTGTGGAGTTGACAAAAAAAAAACCTAACCAGCACAGATGGCCACAGAGACCCCTTGGTTTGCTTTACAAGCAACAGCATCAGTAGGGGGTGTGCACTACACAGGGAAGTGTGCATGGCACTTTTCTGGAGAAGTTGCTAGAACCGCACCATATTGGAGGAAGCAGCAGGTGAGATGGTAGCAAAGTGTGTGGTCTCAGGATGTTGTTGTTTAAAATCCTGAACACACAGCTTCACTGTTTGATATGGTATTTGGATCTGATTGGGTGGAAGCTTCACCCCAGCCCCTGGCATGCATATATCCTAAGAGTGTGGAATGTTCGGCAGGAAGCTCCACCCCAAGCCCCCTTCCCCACCTCTTCAAACCCTGCTGCATCTCAGAAAGCCCACTAACAATGACTCCTCCCCCAGAGATGCTCAAGGCCACTCCCACAGGGTATTTAAACTGCCCCAGAAAACAGACATGTGGTTTTCCAATCCTGCTTTCCTGTCTCCTCTCTGTGGGAAAGCCATCTGGGAGCATTGTATCCATTAAACCTGGGATTTTTCTAATTTGGTTTGATTTGGTCTGATTCAGTTTATTGGGGTGCAGAAACTTCTCGGTTTCATATAGGAAAAAAAGGTGAATGTGTCCCACACACCTTTCTTTATATTATTTTCTTTGATATCATCTATTTTCCAGTATCTTATTTTATTTCATTGTCTTGGAGATTTTACTTTCAGGCCACGGCTTCTTGTCTGGACTCTGAGATCTTCTGAGCTCCTGGACCAGAGAGAGCTCAGCACACAGACAGCAAGTTTCTGGGGACAGTTGTGACATCTCATGACATGGCCACCAGCCTGGGAAGGACCTATGTGGCACATTCAGAACCGTTGAGACTGTCAGAGGGAATGGCTGGCTTCAGGACTACACAGGTTTCCCTCTGAAAAGTCACCCCCATTTCCTTTAAGAAGCCAATGGCACCAGGATCACCATTCAAACAAAAACAGCTTCAAAGCTTTAATATAAATGAAATGAGAAGACAGAGGAAATGATTACTAAGAACAGAACAGAAGGAATAGTACTGCTAACTCAACAGCGTAGACACAGATGAGCTCTCAGCAATTGCTGCCGGGGGAGCGGCTGGTGAGCCGGTGACATCAGCCACTGCTTGTCATCTCATGTGGCCCACAGCTCTTGTAAATGCTAGCCGCGACCGCTGGCCTTGTTTATAATTGCCGTAGTTTGGTTTCTGTTGCCATGGTAGAACACCATGTTCAAAACCAAATCAGAGAGGAAGGGACGTGTTTCATCTCTGACTCTCAGGGTGCATTCTGTCACCGAGGGAAGTTGGGGCAGAAACTTAAGGCAGGAACCTAAAGGCAGGAACTGAAGCAGAAGCTGTGGAGGGATGCTGCTTACTGGCTTCCTTCCTATAACTTGCTCAGTCTGCTTTTTGTGCAAATCAGGACTATCTATTTAGGCTGGGAAACCAAGATAAGAGCACTTGAAGAAGCCTGGGAGTAAAAGATACATAGTGGTCCTTCTGTGGGCACCTATCTTATGCCAGGATGTGGGCATATCATCACCATGTAAAATCACTGGCCATGCCAGCACAGTGGGGCAAGATTCAGTTTTGAAAACACCACCACTGTTGAGAAGGTGCTGCAAAATCATCCAACTTGAAGGATTTGATCTTACACAGGCTTTGTCCCTTTTCTCAGGTTCTGTGTGTGTGCATTCATGTGCGCATGTATATGTGTATGTGTGTACTGTACGTGTGTGCAGGTGTGTGCAGTACAAGTGATATGAAGGCCAAAGGTGAATATTAGTGTCTTCCTCTGTCACCCTCCCCCTTAGTTTTGGAGAGAGAGAGAGAGTCTCTCCCTGCATACCTGGAGCTTGCCCTTTTGGTCTGGTTCAGTCCTCAGGATCTCAGTGCTGGAGTTACAGTCATACTCCATGGCAATCCTGCTTTACACGGTGCTGGGGACTTGTGCTTGGGTCCTCAAGTTTGTACTGCAGGTACTCTACCCACTAAGCAATCTCCCCAGCCTCCATTTGGGACTTTATAAAAGAAATTTTGTCTCATGCTTTGGCCTGCTGTGGAGCTGACATACTTTGGTTCTTGGTGGCATTCTTGGTCAGGCTGAAGCATCACTGCTTATACACTGAGCCCAAAGGATATTCCTAGGGAGGGATTACATTGGATATTTTACTTACTTAATTAAAAGTTTTTCAAATGAAACATTTTATAGTTGAAGTCTGTCTGATTCTGTTGTGGGATAATACTTTTGTACACTGTAAAGATTTGTCACTTGTATTGGTTTAATAAAACGCTGATTGGCCAGTAGCCAGGCAGGAAGTATAGGTTGGGCAACCAGGTTAAGAGAATTCTGGAAAGAGAAAAGGCTAGACACAGTTGCCACCCAGACACAGAGGAAGCAAGATGAGAAGGCTGCATTGATAAAAGGCACCAAGCCACATGGCCAAACATAGACAAGAATTATGGGTTAATTTAACTTGTAAGAGCTAGTTAATAATAAGCCTGAGCTAATAGGCCAAACAGTTTATAATTAATATAAACCTCTGTGTGTTTCTTTGGGACTGAGTGACTGTGGGACCAGGCAGAACAGAAACTCTGTTTACATGATTCTTCTCTCTTTTCCTGATAGATTTCCAAAATTCTGATGATCTAGAGTAGCAGTTCTCAACTTATGGATTGTGACCCCCTTTGAGGGGGTTTAAATGACTCTTTCAGGGGGGGTTGCATATCAGATATTTGCATTTTGATTTGTAACAGTATTAAGACTACAGTTATGAATTAGTAACAAAATAATTTTATGATTGGGGTCACTACAACATGGGGTACTGTGTAAAGGGTTGTAGCATTAGGAAGGCTGAGGGCCCTGGGGTTAGAGATACTTAGAGGGCTTTGCCAGGGTGATTGTGGAATTGAGGTCCTCACTCCTTCGTTTTTGCCCTCCCCCATATTTACTGTCATCAGCGACATCACATCCTTCCACTGGGCTGTTGGGCACTATGGGCACGAGGATTGAACTCATGTACTTTAGGACCCAGAGGCTGCAGTGTGGTGCATAATTAGACATTCCCAAATTGTCGTTCTTTAAATTAGAGTTTAGAAAGCACTGTGGCCTGAATTTTGCCCCACTGCCCAATACATATATGGGAATCCCAATCCCCAAGGTGAGGCTATCAGGTGGTAAGATCACTTTAATAGTGAATGCCACTATGCTTCAGCTTCCAGAAGGGAAGAAATGAAATTGTTTCTTCTAAGCATCCATACGTGGTGTCTCTCCTGTTGCAGCAGCCACTTGGACTGAGGCACTGAGGCACTGAGGCACAAACACTGCTGTGCCAGCAAGGGCCCACTTTCTAAGAGACTGCTTCAGGGCAGGGTTTCTTAAAGTGATATTTTGTTTCAAAATTTTTAGTCTGATTTTTTTTCTACGGCAAACTGACACTACTTTGTGGTAGTCCTGGGCTCTGTCTTCAAATTATAGCTGTCCCTGGTACTCAGCTGTTTAGTTTCAAAATAATGAATATTAAATTAGCATTTAAATGGAAACATTTGTCTATGTTCCAAAAGGCCTGATGTCCTCCTACTGATGCTACTATCCACCCTCGGGGTGCAAGTTTCCAGATAGGAAGGCAATTGCTTCCTTCACATCAAATCGTGAATTTCTGGGTAAAGAGCTGTTGAGGAGAACAGAAGCTGTGAAGTCTTCTTTGCATAACCAACCACCGGAAGTGAAATGTGCCCAATTAGAGAAAACGATACCGCCTCTCAGGATATCCAGTAGGTGCCAGGAAATAAAGATTGCTAAGCTTCAGGCTGGGCATGGTGGTGCACACCTGGGATCACAAAGCCCAAGAGGCTAAAGCAGGGGGAATCATGAACTTGAGGCAACCTGGTCTATATAGCGAGATGTTGGAAGACCTTTTATCCCACCCTCCAACTCCCAAATCACCAACACAGAGGCTTAATATGAACTATAAATGCTCAGCCAATAGCTCAGACTTACCACTAGATAACTCTTACATTTTAAATTAACCCATATTCCTTATTTACATTCTGTCATGTGATTTGGTACCTTTTCTCAGTACAGCATACCCATCTTGCTTCTCTCTGTGTCTGCCGGCGACTCTTCAGACTCCACTCTTCTTCCTCCAAGCATTCTCAGTTTGGTTCTCCTGCCTAATCTTATACTGTTCATCTATTGGCAAATCAGCTTCTTTATTAAACCCATCACAGTGACATGCATTCACACACTGTAAAGGAATATTCCACAGTGAGACACTATCTCAAAGGAATGAGGGGAAAGTTGGAAAATTTCTTCCCTGTTGTCAAGCAATATCCCCGTAGTTGTCTTGAATAGGAAGTAGGGGACTGAGGCTGGCAGAAGTTGCTACACACAGGGAGGAAGCTTCCAAAGAGCACTGTTAGAAAGCATTTTTTCTGAATTTTCATGTCATCCCAGCTTCCTTCACAATATAGATCCAGGCCGTGAGCAAGGAGCAGAGATGTGAGCAGCACTGATCTGACACACTAAGATCAGATTAAGTGGCCGCAAAGCAAAGATCCAAATTTTAGGAAAGTACCTAATTTACCTCACAGGGAAGCCTTTGAAATATAATAGATATACTAACGTGTTTTTTTAAAAAGATCTTCACAATAGGAGACAGGAAACTATACAGGCCTGGCTGCTGATGCTGGTATTTATGTACCTGCTGGAAGGCAACCGAGGAACAGACTTCAGTTTGATGGTTTGGGGCCCTTGGCTAGATCTGTTAGTCCAGTTGACGGTGTGCATCTTCACGGGGCTTCATGGTGTCCCTCAGTGGGGAATCGGTGACAAAACTTCAGGCACAGAGCTGCTGAATTGCTGGATTCCTCCTGCTTGCTCCAGTAACCGAGGCCACATCTTCCTCTCAGACATTCCCTCACCCTTGGACCCTTGGACCTTTGGACCTTGGGCCCTTGGACCCTTGGATCCTTGGACTTATGATTCTGTCCTCTACCCACCCTCTGGCTTTCTCCAAGCTTGTCCATTATGACCCTTATGCTTTAGATGTTCCCTAAGACTCATGCCAAGATCTAAAAATATTGCTTACATTTCCTTGTTCATTTGGGTCTGGTGCATGTGCACAGCAGAGTGTGTGGAGGTCAGAGGACAATGGGAAGGAGTCAGTTCTCTCCTACCACGTAAGACCAATGGATGAAGAAGTCCCTTTACCCACAGAGCCATCTTGCCAGCCCCTGGGCTCATGCCTTTTCCTCACATTTGTACAGGCTTCTCTTGAGAGATTTTTTTCCCCAAGCACTTGACTTACCCTCTTCATTCTTTGGCTTACAAGTCCCTGCCTTATGGTCCAGATATCTTTAAGAGTGATCTGTTTGGATGCGGTCAGAAAGATTAGAATATTGCACCAACAAGAACTTGAAAAAATAGGTTGCTCTCAATCAGTACACGTTGTGAAATTTATGTACAATGGGTGCAGTCAGAGAGACACCAGGAAGAAGCAGGATGGCTCCAGGCCTTGTACTAGGACCTGTTTGTCCAAAATAAAACGTGCCACTCTCCAAGGAATGTGTAGGGGTTCCTCAGTAAAGTAGAGAATAAGGCTTTGAGCACAATTTAGGAGGGGAGGGGCCTGAAGAGGGAGGAAAGCAGGGAATAAGGGAGTAGGGGGAGAAAATAGAGGTAGTGGGGAGACAAACACACTGGGTGGTTGGATGATGGCCACCCCATGCCCACTGGGAACTCATCTATGGAAGATGCATCTGCCCTGGGCCCCCTTTGCTCGCTCATTAAAAAGTCACTTGGGCTGCTTCTCCTTTTGATTCTGTTCCCAAGAAGAAGATCTGTGATTAGGAGCTGGCTTCCTACATAGCTTTGCCTATAGGGAAGGAATGTGCTGGCCATGCTGGGAGGCATATTCCAGACAGATGACAGCTCTTATTATAGGTGATGGGTTGGGAACACTGGCTTTCTAACTCAGCCTTTTGGATTTGGTTAATGTACCTCCCCCCCCCCCCATCTCAGCACAGGCTCTGGAGCTGCAAGGCTGGGAACGAAACCCCAGACCTAGTGAATTCACCTCCAAAGGCCACTGACATTTTGCACACCACAGACCATGCTCCAACCCCAACAGGCATCTTCTCTGAACATCTACAGATAACCGTGTTTGCTGGTGTCATGTGTCTTTTCTTACAGAATCACTTAGTAAATAAAAGGAGTCCTGACTCAACATGTTAACAACAAAAGATTTTCCCTCTGCCAGTTTTCCCATTTCTGTAAGAGTACCAGGATAGATTCTCGGAATGGGCTAAACTTAAGTTCCAGCAGTGTTCAGCTCAACCTAGGGTTCACTTTTAATCAGAAAACCTGTCCTGTTGATTGTTTCTAGGCTCTCAATTGCCTCATCTTTTTCTACAACCATGGAGCTAATTTTAGCATATCTACTCAGGCTGGGACCCCTTTACTGTCACCCTGGTCTCCAACGTCACTACTAAACTCCACTTTCTTTTTTTTTTTTACAATATTTTCCTTATTTTATTATTATTATTATTACAAATTTTCACCTCCTCCCCTCCTCCCATTTCCCTCCCCCTACCCTCATTCCCCTCCCCCTCCCTCTCCAGTCCAAAGAGAAGTCAGGGTTCCCTGCCCTGTGGTAAGACCAAGGACCTCCCCCTCCATCCAGGTCTAGGAAGGTGAGGATCCAAACAGACTAGGTTCCCACAAAGCCAGTACATGGAATAGAATCAAAACCCAGTGCCATTATCCTTGGCTTCTCAGTCAGCACTCATTGTCAGCCACGTTCAGAGAGTCTGGTTTGATCACATGCTCCATCAGTCCCAGTCCAGCTGGCCTTGGTGAGTTCCCCTTAGATCAGCTCCACCGTCACAGTGGGTGGGCTCACCCCTCACTGTCCTGACTTCCTTGCTCATGTTCTCTGTCCTTCTGCTCCTCATTTGGACCTTGGGAGCTCAGTCCAGTGCTCCAATGTGGGTCTGTCTCTATCTCCGTCCATCGCCGGATGAAGCTTCTATGGTGATATGCAAGATATTCATCAGAGTGGCTATAGTATAGGACCAGTTCAGCATTTCTTTTGCCCATTGAATGCAGCTGGGAAGGACTGGGAGGCGAGCACAGATCTGGACCTCATGTATTGTCAACTCAGCAGCTTGACAGGGGCCTGTAGGATTCATGTGGGGGTGGAGCGCTTGCAGAACCAGCAACCTGCTACTGGGGCAGTGTATTGGGAGAGTGCCTCTTCACACCCCCAAATGGTGAGATCCCTCATAGCATGGCAGTGGGGTTCCAAGTGTCAGCATCCCAGAGGAACAGGAGAAGGCCCTTTATCTTTTACTTCTCAGTCTCTGAAGTTGAATAGCATTATCTGTACCGTGGTAATAATGCTACAGGAATCAAGAGAACGGAGCATGGGTCACCATTCAGCAGAAAGGGTAGCAAGGTGTGATTGAAAAATAGGAGGAAAGAAGGGTAGGAAGAGAGGGAGGGAAAAAAAGAAGCCTTTAGAATGGGAAAGACTTTTAGGAAATCTTGTTTTGGGGAAATGTTGGCTATCTCAGCAGCCTATAAATGAGCAGATTGGATGAGATCACCCTTGATTCAAGCAATGAACTGCTAAACGAATGACTGATTGAGACTAACCAAAGGACATGTCTCCTCCAGTGCAGCAAACGTCCTATGACTATGTTTGTAAACCTCAGAGTTTCTGGTCTCACGTTCAACCTGAGGTCTACCCGAAACAATGGGACTTTCATGGCTCATGATTAGTGGCAGTGTTGGGGACAGGGCCTAAGCCTAGTAAACTCTCCTAACAGGGGTAAGGAGAGGTCCAGTGGGTACAAAACAGAGCTGGCAAAGTATATCCTTAGCAAATGCACAAAATCAGGCTTGTAAGCAGGCAGATAAGGGAACACCGCTCACTGGAGTTTACTGCTCAGCGGAGCTGCGCTTACAGACCAGCATACAGGTGGCTTGTAACAGAAACTCAGCAGGGTGAGGCTGCATAGCCTAAATATTTGTAAGCCCCGCCCCGCCGTGGAAGACGTTATTACTAGTCCATAGCCCTTGTGCACGAATTAATCTCCCGGGGTAATTAGGAGGATGACTAGTCAGGCTTCCCGGTCCTGCCCTGGAGAAACAGCAGTCAGGCACTGACTTGCCGGGGATCATTTAATCCATGCTGGTGTGCTGGCAGCCTGCCGTTTCCCCTCAGATGCTTCAAGAACAAAGTAAGCTGTTACCACAAGCCGAAGTCATTCGGGTACCAGCTGCAACTGCGAACTGGCAGAGGCAAGTGCGTCCTTCATTATGCAATTATCCATAATTAGGTGCTCATTACGACTTTATCATCGGGGAGTCAGCACCCACCTGTGCACGGCTGTCGCGAGGCCTGGCAAGCCCGGGGAACAGTACTTCGCTTGTTCTCCAGGACCGTGACATCCCAAGCCAGCAGTTCTCGCCTGTGCGCGCCAAGAGGCCATCCAAAGCGACACGCGGACAGATGCAGGCCATGGAGCCAAGTGTTTGAATACGAAGATGACATGATGCTGTGTTCACTGCAGGCCTTGCTCGCAATCATTGGACAGCAGAGAAGGGGCGAGGAAAAGGGGGAACAGCTGGTTTATTCTCAGTGTGTGGTGATACAGCAGCCAGAACAAAACTGCCTTTCACTGAAGCGGAGGACTAGAACTGAGCAGAACTCTGACCCTCAGACTGTGCCTTAAATTTTTTGTTTATTTATTTATTTGCAGAAAAAAAAACCTACCTTATTTCTGTAAGGTGCCTTCTGGCTGGATAAATGAAGTGCTAATAACCAAATGCAGGTATGTAGGGGCCAAGGACTGGTCCTGGTGCTAAGAGAGAAAGCCTACAGTTAGCCGGTTGCATCCAAGCAAGAAACACAAGCCCAAGTGATCACACTAAAGCAGAAGGGATTGCAGTTCATCGGTACAGAAACCCAGGGGACACAGAGTACACAGACCCTAAATTTGAATCTAAATCGGAGCCAAGCAGTGACTTACTTAAGCTTCAAAAGCCCGGTTTTTACTCAAGTACAAATGTTTGGTTTGCTTCTATCCCAGAAACGGCTGGTGCTCTGGGGATAATCCACTCCTCTCTGCTTCCCAGGAAGGAGGCGGGGGGGGGGGGGGGGGGGGTGCAAACCCATTGATTCATCTGTTAAAGGCATGCAAAAGCTCCAGTAGTCAAAAGATTCCCCAGGCTGGGCGTCAATGGACGCAGGTGCATTTAATTCTCTACGAGCTTAGAAATAGCTTCACTGTGGGGGGGGGGGCTTGGAGAGTGAGATGGTGGTGGCGGTCGTGCAGCTTTATGATGACAGAAAAGTAGATATCACTGTGAATTCCATAGAATAATATTAGTTTAACCAGATTGATACTGGGAAAAAAATAGAGAAGAATTTATTATACCAAATTATTCAAAGAGATCTATAATACCAGTGTTCTAGACAACAACTCGGCAAACTGACTTTTATTCCTTAGCAGTGGAGTAGCCTTTCCAGCATTAGAGAAGTCATCCAAAGCAAAAGTCACCACGTAGTTAAAAATTATTGAATGATAGGGAGAATATCATAGACAGAATATCCAGAATCAAGGCAATGCAAAGCAAGGCAAACCTGCAGCATGTGACCAAAAACTAACCTCTGCGACATTTACAGTTCTTACAAGCTGGGCTGCAGGGCAGTAGTAGAGCGTTTGCCTAGCATACGCAAGGCTCTTTCCATCCCCAGAACAGAAAATAAAACTTAAAGTCTACTTTAAAAATAACACATGAAAAACGAGCATTAAAGTGGTCAGTTATGGATATCTACTTTAAGCCACATCTACACAGGTGCACACACACACACACACACACACACACACACACACCCTGAATGACTCAGCAATTCATGGACAAACTCCTGAAACGACATGCCGGGGAAGGTTCACTTCAGCATTGTTAGAAACGGGTCACCAAGTGGGAGGCAACCCTGCCTGTCAACATGGAAGCGGTTAACAGCGAGAAAGCGGCCCTTGGAAAGAGCAAGGCTGTCATGTAGTGATCTGATACATAAAGGTCTCACAAAGATTTGGGTGAGACCAAGCGAAGTTCAAGATTCCTCTATGGGGTGAGGAGGAGGATTAGCATTGCAACACACACATGTGCACACACACAGTCTATATATACACACATGAGTAGGAAGTATTACACACAAAGAACTTAGCTACGTGCTTCGCTTTTCTGTGGGGAGCAGAAGAATCCGAGCGAATATGTAAAGAGAGAATAAAGTCTTGCGTGAATGTGTGTTGCTGATGTGAGCACGGCCATGTCAAGGACCCAAAGGCCTCAGACCCAGGAGAATTTCAAAGCTTTCCCTTGGGCCTGTACAGATTTTAACACTGTATACAGAAAATTTCAACTGCAGCTTCCTCCTCTGGATGCTTACAGCCTGAGGTTGCTCCTCCATGGAGAACCCTCCTACCGAGGATAGCCAAACCGGCTTTCCTGTCCAGCTGCATGGAATAATCCCACCTCCTTGACTCAAATGTAGAAAAGCACTGAGTTTTGGGGGTGATTTCCTGGTTGTGCTCTGATGGTGCATCTCCATCAGAGCACGTGGCCCATGGCCTCCCAGCTTTTGTGTACCTGTGACTGTCCTGTGCCCCCCTTCCTTCACTCATTGCACCAGACAGATCAACCCTAAGTCCTACAAGGTCATGGAAATTTTCCTTTCTTGGGTATAGAATATTCGGACCCAAGTGCAAAGAGTTTAGGTGATTTTTTTAAAAAAAGTATTTGTGTCCCCAGTATGGGAGCACATGCCTTTAACCCTGGCACCCAGGAGCAGAGGTAGGTGGAGCTCTGTGAGTTCAAAGCTAGACTGGTCTACAAAGTGAGTTCCAGGACAACCAAAGCTTATAGAGAAACAAAGAAACCCTGTCTCAAAAAACAAAAACAAACAAACAAAAAAAGAGTCCTTGCTTTTCTTACATTTTCTTTCTTAAAATACTAAAACCACCTGAGTGTCGATTCCTGAAGTATAGACTAAGGCAGGTGTTCTAGTGCCCAGAACTATTGTCAGATGAGCTACCTACCATCTGTGACCCTGTCTAAGACACAACAACAAATAAAACGAAGAGCATCACCTGCTATGAAACACAGCATTAAGCAAGACAAAAACCCCCATCCCGTGTCACACAATCGCAAAGAGACCCAAGACTTTAACAGTCATGCATATGTCTTAAAAAGCAGTACTGCACATATCCTGGGTCACTTACACACAAGCAGGGCACACACCACACACTAGGGCATGTTATCACCAATAAAAATACCTTCCCCCTTGACAAACACATGCAACGCCTCTGTCTATTTTACGTGACTATAATAAAATAACAAAGGCAGGGTACATTATCTAGAACATGGGTTTTTCAGATATGATTCTGGTGGCTGGATATTCCTGATAGTATAGCACCGGCATTCTGGTAGGGCCCTTGACTGTGTCAACATACAGCAGAGAAATGGAGAGGGATCGTCCTATGTGCAGGAAGGGCCGAGGTATGGGTAATTTCACTTTATAACAACCTGCTCCCAGGCTGGGGATAAAGCTTAGTAGAGAGTGATTGTGTATAATATTCTAGACCCTGGGTTTATTTCCTGGAACTTGAAAAAAAAAAGAAGAAATAAAACCACAAAATAATCCAGCCACAAAAGACTTGCCCTACTCCTGCAAGACAGCGTTAATGAGTTCATGAGGGTACAGTCCTGTATTAGTGTGCTTCCTCTAAAGGAACAGAACTGACAGGACAAACATATTAAAGAGGAATTTAATGTATTGGTTTATGTGCTATGGTCTGGATGTGGTCCAGGTTGTCTCACAATGGCCATCTCACATGGGTGATGCTGAAAATCAATGGTTGCTCAGTCTAGGAAGCCAGATGTCTCAGCAGTCCCATTCTGACACTAAAGGCCTGGAATATTCTTAAAGAGCGGCTTGTCTCCAATCCGTGTTAAAAACCTAAGAACGGCGGTTCTAATGTCAGTGAAGAAATCATTATCAGCAACAACAGAATAGGTGAACTAGCCATCGAGAGTGTGGGCGAGGAAGCCAAATAAAAGCAACACAAAACTTGCCCCCTTCCAAGTACTCACCACCCCAGAGGGTGCCACCCACACCTAGGGTGGGTCTTCCCACAGCAATCAAGGCACCTCTAAAACATCCATTGATTCTGTCCGGTTCCATTCCTCTAGGGAACCCTGACTACCAGAGATTAGGGCACTAGGAGTTGTTCTGGAGACTCAATTGTAGGGATGAATTTCTCCAGTGGTCTCAGTGAGATCTGAAGCTGTTTCTCCAACCCAACAGATTTACATTGACTGAAGACTTCTTGGGTAACAAAGAGAGCAGGGAGGGTGTGCACTATTTGAAGAACTATGCAAGACACATTCATTTGATGACCCTGGCTCCTCTCTTGTAAGCAGCAGTGTATTTGAGGGTTCTTCTGTGCATAAAACCTTTGAACAAGTATGGAAAAGCAGAGAAGATAATGATGCTGGCTCATTGCTTCTAGCATCCCTGGATGTCATGACAAAGCAAATCAATGAGCCCCGTGCTAAAAAGCAGCTGGTTCTGGCTGAAGAGATGGTTCAGTAGTTAAGAGCACGGGCTGATTTTCAAGAGGACCCAAGTTGGATTCTCAGCACTCACATGGTAGCTAACATCTGCCACTCCAGTCCCAGGAAATCCAAGACTCCCTCTTGGCCTGTGGACGTACTACATACACATGGTGCACAGACAAGCATGAAGGGAAAACACCATGCACATAAAACGTAAATAGTACCCAGCTCCAAATGCAAATAAACGTTCTGAAGGCTTCTATGTGTGGGTTGAAGGAGAATCTTCTTGCCAGCAGCCACAGAGTGAGTCCAAGTAGCTGAAAACAAAGCCCAATCCCCATCATGAGATTGGCTGACTTGCAATGTCAAGCCTGGATACCTTTTGAGGGGACTTATTAGGAAGTGAGCAAATGGCCTGGGTATTTCTTCTGATTGGAAAACCTGCCCAGGCAACTCTGTCGTCTTCAAGCATTAGGCAAAATGTCCCTGAGGGCCACTCTTCCCACCCCAATTAACACCCAGCTGCCCACGGATTTCCCTTTCAGCCTGGTTCTAATTTCCAGCCACCCCCATAGGTTTATCATCTTCCAACAGGCAATTAAGTTGCTTGTTTCGTTTATGCTTTATTGGCAATTTTCCTCTCTATGTACAGGTTCATATGTAGCACGAAAATGCCCCAGTGGTCCACAAACTACATGAAGGTTTTATTTCATGATTTTTAATCTTGGTGATTGCAAGAGTCATGGCCAGCGGCAGTGATGGACACACTTGACAGCTTACCGAGGCTCCCCTCAGCCATGAGTGTCTCTGTAGCCTTGAATGTTACCTCAAGATGAAGGCAGAAGGCTTTGGGCCTCTATTTTGAATATCCTACTTTCATTGAAATGGAAATGCCCACTAGCATCCATTCCCTCTATGTGCTATTCTTATCAAAATTAATTGGGATGAATTGGCAGTGACCTTGCTCCCTTGGTGAGAGCAGGGACTAGACAGGGAAGGACCTGAGGAGAAGCAATGAAGCCTTCGCCAGGGCTGACAACATAAACGAAGATTGTGAGAGTAGCAATGAGTGGTTAGTTCCTGGATGCTTAGCCCCGAAATAATCACACGGAAACTATATGATTTAAATCACTGCTTGCCCTATTAGCTCTAGCTTCTTATTGACTAACTCTTACATCTTAATTTAACCTATCTCTATTAATCTGTGTATTGCCACATGGTTGTGGCTTACCAGATAAATTTCCCAGAGCCTGTCTCCGGCAGGGGCTACATGGTTTCTCTCTGACTCTTCCCTTCTTTCTCCCAGCATTCAGTTTAGTTTTCTCTGCCTACCTAAGTTCTGCCCTATCAACAGGCCAGGGCAGTTTTTTTTATTATTAACCAATAAAAGCAACACATAGACAGAAGGACCTCCCACATCACAAAGTCATTGAAGTCACAGGACTTTAAGCTCCAGGATGGCCCATCTTGCCCTTTGCCATAAAAACAACAGAGTTAAATTGAGGATTGTGACCCATTGCCATTCATAAGCATTAACAACAAAGAAGAAAAGACTTCAGAGGCAGTCTTGGTCACTGATATTTAAATTGATTTCCCCTGATTGAACCTTAAATTTGTTAGCTACTGATGGCAAGACCCAGACTAAGAAGGTCTCATTTAACCAGTGTTTTGGAAGGCCATTAGATACCGCTATCTCCACCTATGTATTTGAAGCCCAGACTCTGACAAGACTGGGGAGTGGGGGCACTTGCAGGATCTTAAGTTTATCTTGGTAATATAGATAGCACCAGGCTCCTGCTTTTCCCCACAGGGTATGATATAAGAAGAGATCAGGTGTGAAAGCCAAGGTGAAGAAAGTTCTGTGTTCTTTTTCTTATGTAGAACTCTGGCAGCTGCTGGGAACCATTTGTGCTTACCAAGGGTTAAGTGTCATATAGATGGTTCAGGCCATTCTCAAGCTGAGATCCAGTTGAAAAACAAGAACAAAAAAAGATTGTCTTAAAGCCTGTGGCTTCCATTTGGGTTCAAGGCAGGATCTTAAGTCTACCTCCTGCTTCTGAGACTCTTTATAGATACTGGTTTCCCAGACAGGCTCTTTATTATGCTGTATTTTTAATAGCATAGGACTAGTTGCTTGGGAGCAGTAGAGTCTGAGGAAGGGTATTGACTCTTATGGAGTGCCAGCTACTCACAGGACAGCATGATTTTTCATATACTGTTTTAATTCTATCACTAACCATCTCTGGATGAAAGTATTTGCCTTGTTGATGATGCACTTGACTATAAACACTGCAGTCAGGAGTATAGTTGGTCTGTGTTCCCCAACATGAGGACTGTGGGTTTAGAACTTGCTCAGACATTCAATAATTGATACCATTGATCATGCATTCATTCATCAAAGAGTTACTGAGTTTCTGGTACATACAAAATACCCTGTAAGGTTAAAGATGCAGAAGTTATTTCTTCCATTGAATATTGTTCATTAAGAGATCTAGACCTCACTCTTCCATGGAATTTTAATCCATGGGGAAGGACAGTGTTTAATATAAAATAGTGAATAAGTGCACAAATTCGGAACTGTGATAAATGCGATAAACGGAAAATCCAAGGTGCAATGAGAGGAAATGAGATGGATGTTTAATTTCAGAGCATCATTAGGAAGAGGGCCGTAAAGCGAGAGGACAGGAAAACAGACCACCAGACAAACACATTATCTATGAGAAACCCTGAAGTCCAGAATGTACATGGCAGAAACAAAGAAGGTGGCTAGAAACCATTGCTGATCATTTAGGGAGGTAAAGCTCAAGACGAGGAAAGCAGACTATGGGGAGCAGGGTTGGCTGTGAAATTATTTGGGATGCCATCACGTAGCTGACATGGAGCTACCAAAGATGATGATGTGGAAGGGATTTGCACTCACCCATGGAGTTGGAGCCAGGCTCGCCTCTGTGTGGGTGGCTGTATGCACATGCATAGGTGTCCGCAAGTGCCCACGTGTGCGCCCACTGAGTAGTTTCAGGCTTTGTTAGTGTATTAAGTGATGGCAGAAGGCCTGATCAAGAAATTAAGTTTGGGCACCTGGAAGAATATGGCCTTGTATTCTAAGGTAGGGAAGTCAAAAGTAAACTTGAAAGAAATTTGGTTAAGAGGAAGTCAGAGTTCAGTGGGAGAGTGTGGAGGTGGCTCTGCGAGGAAGACCCTGTGTGTATCTGATGTTCATAAAATTGGTCTGTTCTGGAGATATGAATTTGGAATTCCAAAGAGTATAGCATGTTGATTAAGAATATGAGTTAGGAGCTGGGGGGCAGGGTAGCTCAGTGGTAGAGTATCATGGACAAATCGCTGAGTTCCATCCCCAATATTGTGAGTGCACACACTTACAGAGACAGACGCCACTGTCCCTCAGCATTTTTTCACATGGATTCTAGGGATGGGAGTGACTTCAGGTCCTCACGCTTGGGCAGCAAGCACTTTATCAACTACACTATCCCCCTCGCTGCCTGTTTGTGCTAAGTGTTGACACTAGGGGCTCACACACACGAGACACGTGCTCCGCTGCTGCGCTGTGTCGCCAACCCTGGTTTCGATCACCCGACATGACTAATAAGCTAACTATGCAGAGAATTTGACAGATATTGTCAATAGTGGTGAAGTGATTTTTACATAGAAGATGTTTAACCACAAAGAATGATAAACTTCCTAAGGAGAGGGTAGAGCCAGAAGGAGACCTAGTCTCTGAACCAGAAAAGTCCATCTGGAAGTAGAAACAGATTTCAGACAAATGCCACCCCATAAGGGCCAAAAGAAGAGAATTTTGAAAAGAGAATGTTCTAGAAGAATGCAGGAGTCAACTGAGAGACCCTGTAAAGATTAGAAAGTATCTCTGGCCCAGCCATAGAGTGCACTGCATGCATTATGCAGAGAAGACTTACGGAAGGGAGGCAGGAGTGCAGGGCTGGCTGGAGGTGGAATCAGAGGTAGAGGGCAGCTGGAGGGCCTTTGAATATTGATGGTGAGTATTTGAATAGAGATGACAAAGAAGATGGGGCATGTGTGAGAAGGCATAGGGGAAGGGAACAAAGCCATGGAGCAGACACAGTGCATGGAGTGGCTCTCAGACTTGAAGTGAGAAAATACCCCACTGTAATGTGACAGGGAAAACAGACGCAGGAGGGTTTCAAACCTAAAGTCAGAGGTGTGAGGCAGGGAATCAGCTTTCTCCTTGGACGGCAGAACACTCCGGGAAACGCATTTGTGACTTTGGCTAGGCTCACCTTCGCTCCTCGTGAGCCCATTTGCTCAGTGAGTCCTCTTACTCAGCAGTATTGGGCAACTCAAGCTAAGGAAGGAGAGAGGCACAAGGGAATGCTTGCCAGGCCTGAAGAGACAAGGCCAGGCAGGCAGGTCACAGAAGCACTCTGGAAAAGAATTAAGGAAAGACGAGCATTTACTTAGTGTGAGGCAAACTTGCAGAGGGCAGAGAGGGAATATTTAGGAAGAAATAGGCTATGGGAGTTTAAGACTGAAGGAGCAGCCATGTAAGGATAGTAAGGAACACAGGGGTGTTACAAACGCGAGGATGTTAGGCTAATGTCCTACACAGTTCCACACGGCTCCAGTCATAATGTTGGGTGTGTTCATTCACAGGAAAAAAGATTAGATGCAGAAAGGAGCACTGGATAATAAATGCTCACATGCCCAAATATTTGCTAGGTAGTGTGTGTCCTATGCTAGACTGTGTTATGGATACTGTATGGCAAGGCACTGTGTTTGTCTCTATATGTGGTGATTTACTTAATATCCATAACCACCTAAAAGTGCTGTTATTATTATTATGTGACTTTTATTTTTTCTATATAGGTATATCCATGTATGTGTGTGCATGTGTGTATAGGTGTATGTACACATGTATGTATGTGCATGTGGAGGCCAGAGATTAATATCTGATGTCTTCCTAAGGATTTTTCTACCTTTGATTTTTATTTTATTTTATGTGCATGAGTGTCCTACTGGTATGTACTTCTGTGCACCATCATGTGTGTGCAGTGCCCTCAGAGAACAGAAGGGCGTGTGTGATCTTCTGGAAATGGAGCTAAATATGCTTGTGGGCAGTCACGTGAGCGGCAGGAACAGAGCCCAGGTCCTCTGCAAGCACAACACACCTGAACCATCTCTCCAGCTCCTGTCTTATTTTTTGAGGCAGGGTCTCTCACTGAACGTAGAGCCCACTGATTTGGCTATACTGGCTGGCTGGCAAGTCCATCATCCTCCTGTCTCTGTCTCCTCAAATCTAGGATCCCAGGCATATCTGCTTTTGAGAGGGTGCTGGGACTCGAACTCAAGTCCTCATGCTTGTGTGGTGAGTACTTTACCAAATGGATACTTTTTTTTTTTTTACTAGAGACATTGAGGGATTGCTCAAGTTCACACACAGCAGAAATGTTAGGGCTGAGCTTCCGACCTGGAAGTCTAACTGAAGGTTCAGCTCTCCCTGTTGGAACAGCCCCTGGTGACAAGTCTCCGTGATCAGCATCTGAAGGCAGATGCTGGGTGCAAAGGAACCTCTAGTTATTTTAACATCACTTTCTAGACAGCTGTACACATTGTCCCAAGACGCACTTCACTTTGTTTCATAGAAATTCTAAATCTTATTTAAATATCTACTAATGTTATGCACGTGTCCATCTCCCCTCCCCCTTTCTCTGTCACTGTGGTTTGCAGTAACTATTCTAGTGCGTGTATTTGTGAATCTATGCAAAGGTTCTCTCAACAGGATAATTCCAACTGTTTAGTGGCTGAGTTAAAGAATGCATGAATTTTCATTCACTACATAGCCAAACATTAGTAAGAAATGTCTGTTCCAGCTGTGATGATCAGAAAGTGTGAGTTTCCCCACCTTTGTAACACTGTGTATGAACTAAGCTTCTGATACGAGGAACACAACTCCTCATTGTTCTGTTACCTTTGCTCAACTGAGTTTTGCAACAGAGGTGGACCTTGGCGCCTCTGTCACGTCGGCCACCTTTTTTCCTGTTGTTTTAAACCCCCAACTTGCTCACTGAGAAGTCTTTTGAGGCCGGAGAACCACGGTAATGTTCTTCTGTGGGCCACACTAGTGCTAACAGGCCACATTTGGAGCAAAGGTCTCTAGGGCTTCCACATCTGCAGCTTTGTACAGGCCTCACCTCTGAAAAGCCTCAACGTGTGAAGCCAGGCTTGGCCTAATGAGAATTAGCAAGACAAAGAGCCGGCGAGGAGCGGAGCTGTGATGAGCTTTAATGTACTGAAGATTTATGAGCCCTCATGGATCTGCCCAACCACCCATTTTCTATCCCCTCTGCCCACATCCCAAATGGGCTGGCTTTGTTCGGATGTGATGGTCATTTAGAATTATCCAGCAACAAATCTCACCACTTAAAAAGGCATACCGACAGGAGCGGAGCTGCTGGGGAGAGTCCATGCTCTGCCCACAGAAGCCCAGAGCTGGAGAGACGGAATGTGGGAATGTCCCCCCTTGACTTTTGTTTATGGCCGCACCCCTATAATGCTGCTTGTTTACTTGGGCACGTGAATACAGCCTTCCAGAGGCCTGGATTTGGCTGGGTTGAATCTCAGAGAAGCAATGTCCAACTTTTCAGACTCAATGGAGCAAATCCAAGACTATTCCAAAGCTCAGCTGTCAAGTGCATGATTTCTCTGTGGTAATACAAATGTCAAGACAGCTTCTCCTCCGTTCCAACAAAAGGTAAAAGCTACTGGGGCCTGGTTTTCCATTTAGCCGAAGGCTTCAGCTCATTACTAAGGTGCTAGACAATCCTCCCGTTTCATCACCGGAAATATGCAGGTCTTAACAAGTTTCTATTTGCCCATCTAGGCAATGGGTAGATGTTGCAAGCTTCATGATCAGAGGGCTCACGGATTACCCCTAACCGTCCTCTGCATAAGTCAGTGTTCACAGACAGTACAGGAAACAAAAGGAAGGCCTTATCACCTGAGTCAGTCGGAAATAGTAACACAGCTCACACCAAACTCTGAAGAAGCCTTTCTGCAAAAGCCACTGGATACAGAGTTTGTGAATGGTGTACTTATCACAGATTAAAACCAATTTATAAAGTAAATAAATAAAAGTAGATTTGTGTTCTTTAAAAAAAAAATACAACAAGAAGAGGGCAGAATTATTTTTTCGGAGCTAAGAAGGAATTATCCCTAAACGTGGTCAGCTGAACTAACTGAACAGACTCTCAGAGAGAGGCAGATGGCGGGAATACTTCATAAGCCAACTTTGCTCTGCACCAGGGCAGTGGCATCGCAGCATCCCACAGTCTGCCCTTTGGTAAGGAATCTAGAGAGCGCAAGATGCGTAGGGAATCTGCATCGGGCCTGCCTGAGAATTCTCGTCAACTTCTAGGACCCAAAGCTTTAAAACGACCTCCAAGCTGTTTGTTTCCCTATCAGCACAGAATCATGTGCTGGACTGTGGGTTGTCAGACGTCATTCTTAATCTGTCACTGCTGGAACCCATGCGACAGTCAACAGTCCTCAATTAATGCAAATGAAGCCAGTTGTCTTGTCTATAATTGTCTCGACTAGCAAAGCGCCTTTCTTTGGTGACAGAGCATCCCAGACTCCTTGCTCTGCTGCCCTCAGGGCCCAGCCCTGGCTTCATGCTTTATCGCTTTCTTGTGGCTTTTATCCACACAACATTAAAGAGACTCTCTTCCCTTTATGCAGGCAAATAAAAAGTAGATTTAGAGAACAAAGATGAAAAGAGACATTCCACCGACGGAGTACTTCAGAATCCAGCGGCTTCGTGTTCAGATGCTGGTCAAGTTAAAAGCTGCACTGGCTTCTTTGACATCAGAAACTCATACCGAGAGAGAGAGAGAGAGAGAGAGAGAGAGAGAGAGAGAGAGAGAGAGAGAGAGAAAAGGAAAAAAACAGAACATGTTCCCGTAAGGACTTGAAGTACATTCAGATGAAGCAGTGCCATTGGCTGTTCTTGTGAAGGGTTTTCCAGGCCTTGGCTAAGAGGGAAGAGGAGCTCATGAGCACCTACTCTTGCAGTCCGGTTCCTGTTAAAGGGCATTGTCCCCAAATGCTGAGCAGGTAGCCGAGTCAGAATCCCCACCAGAGAAGCAGGCTGGGCCTGGCTGTGGTGAACTGCAGAGGCCGCTCCAAGCTTTCTTCAGCAGGGAATCATCAAGCAGTGAGCATTTGGGAAACTTAGTTTCCCAAATGAGGACCCTCAGGAGAAAAAAAAGAAGTTACGATCTCTCCAGAATCTTCTAACGGTCCCAAGAGTGCTGACCGGAAAGAGCTTGTGCTTCCAGCCCTGGGTCAGAGGCACTCTTGCTGTCACACGCACTGGGCTTTCCTCTCTTGCTGTCATCCAGATGAGGTCACATGGTTGCTACCGGAGACACCCTCCCTCTGGCCACACTTGAATCACATGAGGGGTTTGGTTGAAGCTGTCTTTCTCATATTTACGACACATCTTTCCTCGCAGTTTGAACATCACTGAGGTAGATATCTAAATTCCGAAACACTCCGAAACCCCAAGCCCGCTGAGTGTTGACGAGGCCTATGGGACCAGTTCTACACCCAGCTTCATGCTGGTGGGTCTCAATGGAATCCCAGCCACACTAACACTGTCTAGATTTTCTCTAGGCTGTGCAGAAGGTGCCTATGAGGAGGCATCGGTCAATGTCATGCTTAGACTCAAGCTCTGTCCCTATGATCTCATTAAGCACATGCAAAAATTCCAAAATCTAAGACAAAATAAGATCCCAAATTTGCAATAGTTCTGGCTTCAAGCATTTCAGATACAGGGTACTAAGCATATACTCCTTTATTACAAGCCCAACAGTCACTAAATATGGCCACTGGTCAAAGTGGACAACTAGAACTTTCGTTTAAATGTATTCTTTGCTCTTCTGTGACAACTTAACCTTTCCTGTATCCCACATGCAATCTACAACTACCAGTTCATGAGATCCATGACCTTGATCCAGGCTCAACATGTGGGCTGAGGACAATGTGAGTTAGCCAACGTTGTGAGTGAGCCCCTACACAGACACTTACTAACTCTGCAAAGCTAAGTGAGACCGGATACCCCTCCTCACAAATCAGAATTGTTAAAAACAAGCCATCTGTCATGACACACACTGTGTGAGCGGGCATAGTTTGGGGCTCAATGTCCTGAGTATAAATCACAGAAAGAGCTACCAAGTTTTTGTTTTGTTTTGTTTTGTATTTTCCCCAAAAAGTGCTCAGAAAGTAGGGTAAAAAGAAACAATACTGAAGACACGACACATTTGGTGACCATGATGGTTGCTTTTCTATTGCTGTGATAAAACACTGACCAAGGCACTTTGAGAAGAATTTATTTGGACATATGGACCCAGAGGGCTAGAGTCTCTGATGCTGAAGTGGAGGGCAGGGGGGCAGGCATGGCAACTGGAGGAGATGGGAGCTTACATCGTGAACCACAAACAGAACAAACTAGAAACAGTTTGAATAATTGTCTTTAAACTCTCAAATCCTATCCCAATCATGCTTCCTCTACAAGACCACACCTCCTAAATCTTCCCATACAGTGCCACTGACTGGGAACCAAGGATTCTACTGGCTGAGCCTGTGGAAGACATCTGTCATTCAAACCAACACAGTAGCGCCAGGATGGCCTTACCACCTCGTATTTATGCTGCCTATAATTTCCTCTTATACACAATCGGAAAAACTGTTGTGTGGCCAAGAAAACACACAGAAGGCGATGAGATCAGACACCAAAGCACATTTCTGTGTATCTTTGTTCTCTTGGGTGAAAACTCCCTCGATAAACCCACATGTGGTGATCCCTGGAACTTCCCATCTAGAGCCTTCATTGTTTCTTTGAGTCATGGGAGTGAGCTTTCTTAGAAAATGAGTACCCAGTCCCAGGAAAACCTCTAGATGGCAATAGCCCTAAGTTCTACACACCTAGAATCTGAAGGACCCCAAGTTCAGAACCCAGCCAAGCTCCCCTATTTGTGCTTCACAGAAAGTATGCAAATAGATACTTATTATTGTTGTAAACCACAGCTTTAATGGTCATTTTCACAGGCAGCAAGAACTAAATATACAGAAGGTGGGCAATTAGCTGTTTGATCCATCCCCTCTATTTGGGAATTTAAGCCTTATTTTACTCCCGCCATTATACTTAGAATCACTCCACAGCATAACAAGTGGCCGTGGCAAGTAGCTGTATGTCACTTGCTCTCTCTTGCATACAGACCCTTTCAAAGGCCTGGCACATATACTTTCCTCTGACTTACCAGCTGTGGTGGTTTAAATAGGTACGACCCCCATAGACTTGCATGTAGAATGCTTGCCCTATATGGACTGGCACTGTTGGGGTGTGACCTTGTTGGGGTAGGTATGGTCTTGTAGAAAGTGTGTCACTGTGGGGGCAGGCTTTGAGGTCTCCTATGCTCAAGCCACACCCAGTGTGACACATAATCTTTCCCTGCTGCCTGCAGGTTAAGATGTCAATCTCTCAGCAACTTCCCCATGTCTGTCTACAGATTGGCATATTTCTTGCCATAATGATAATGGACTAAACCTCTGAACTGTAAGCCAGCCGCAATGAAATGTTTTCCTTTATAAGAGTTGTGGGGGGGGGGGGGCTGGAGAGATGGCTCAGCGGTTAAGAGCATTGCCTGCTCTTCCAAAGGTCCTGAGTTCAATTCCCAGCAACCACATGGTGGCTCACAACCATCTGTAATGAGGTCTGGTGCCCTCTTCTGGCCTTCAGACATACACGCAGAAAGAATATTGTATACATAATAAATAAATAAATAAATAAATATTTTTTAAAAAAGAGTTGTGGTCATGGTGTCTCTTCACAGCAATAGAACCCCAACTAAGACAGCTGCCCTCTCTGAGGCCCCCCAAGGATATACTGCAATATCTGTTTTGGGCAAGGTGGTGGTTTGAATGTGAATGGCCACCACAGGCTCATACATTTGTATAGTTGGTCTCTAGTTGGTGGAACTGTTGGAGAGGGATTAGGAGGTGTGGCCTTGTTAGAGAAGGTGTGTCACTGGGGGTGGGCTCAGAGGTTCCAAAAGACAGCATTCCTAATTAGCTCTCTGCCTTGTACTTACAGGTCAAGGCGTGAGTTCACAGCTATTCCTGCCACTGTGCCTTTGCTCTACCATCAAGGACTCACCCTCAAAACCATAAACACAATTAAATGCTTACCTTTATAAGTTGCCTACCCTATCACTGCAGCATTCCTTCACTGATATTAGGACCAGCTTCTTCAGAATTCCAACACACGCTACAGATAATTAGTTCTCAAGGAATCCTCCAGGCCCTCAGCACCAGACTGGGACTGTGGAGACTGCAGGCTCACAGAGTGAGCAACTACTAGACTCTCATCCTCTCTGTGTAGCACAGATGCCACTGGGCCACCCAGACTCCATCTTATAAGTCAATCTGAAGAATCTCCCTCTCTTGTATACATTCACGGCATCAGTTCTAAACCTCTATAGAGCCCTGACGACCATGCTTAGCTTCCCTTGACAACGGGCTGTCAGCTGGAAGATGAAATAAACCCTTTCCTTCCCAGGTTGCTTTTTCGTTATCATGGTGTTCATCACAGCAACAGAACTGAAACTAAGACAGTGGTCCTGTTTGGGCCCTAATCTGTGTGGTTTCTGTAATTCTGTTGCAAGGGGAAAAAAAGATTCCTTAGGACTGATGTCAATACTCAAATTTACAGGACTCTGTATAGTTGACTCTCTCTAACCATGGGTACTATATCAGGAATTTCAACCAAGTAGGAGTTTAAGATATTTGGGATCCAGGCATGGGGAGGAAGTTGTCCAATCAGTGAGTGTATTTCCTTGCCATTCCTTAAACCAGAGGAACAACATCTTACACCATCTCTGCACCACACTGGGTGTTGTCAGGAATCTGGAGATAGAGTCCACAGGGCAGAGCACCTTGACTGTATGCAGATGCTATCCCATTTCATAGAAGGCATTTGAGCACCTGCAGAGTTTGACACTCATGGAGAGGCCTGAAGTCAGTCCCTGTGGATGCCAAGAGCCGAACATACTCACATTATACCCCAGGCTTCTCACCCAAGAATCCCTAAATGTTCTCATCTCCAGTCCCCCCTGTCTAGTACAAACAGTACAGGGAGCCCACCCTTCCAGAAGCCTCTCCCTGTGCAGAGCTGCCTCCCCATTCTTGTTTGATTAGATGCATCCTTAAGGGTTGGTTGTTTACAGCTGTATCAGGCAGCAGGGATCTGAGCCAAAAGCAGTAGGTACAGGTCGGTGAAGGGTTTGAGCAAAGAGGGTGTTAGCAGGCTGTAAGCAGGGTTAAGTAGGCTGCCTTCCTGTGCTCTGGTCTGGAGCCGGAAGTGCCACTCAGAGACGGCAGTCCTCCTGACACAGTGCATGAAATACAACCCAAACCAATCAGTCAGTGTGCACGGTATCCCCAAACGCCTGTGATGAGGGCATTTGGCAAGTGTGTACATGGCAGACTACAAGGAAACAGCTGCTTTGCTTCCCCAGGACCAGGTTTCTCTAATGTCACTGAAAATGGTCAAACACTTTTGGGAGAAGATGGAGGAAAAAAAAACATATATATATATATATATATATATATATATATATATATATAGAGAGAGAGAGAGAGAGAGAGAGAGAGAGAGAGAGAGGATAGATAGATAGATAGATAGATAGATAGATAGATGATAGATAGATAGATAGATAGATAGATAGATAGATAGATAGATAGATAAAAAATATACCATCAAGGGGGAAACTGCTTGCCTTTCCTGTCTGTGGACATACATGTGGATAGATGCCAGTGTTTGAAGACAGTTGAAACTCAGCATGGAGTCCTTTGAACACCAGAGCTCATCTGCTTTTTTTACGGCTCCTGGCATTTCTTTGGGAGCTCTGTTACCTTTTAAAGAAACTCTTCTCATCAGGAATGTAAGTGGTTTCCAGTTTTTCACTGTGCAAACCGCACTGTAGTGTAGCGACATTCTTTTCTCTAAACCCATGCTTATGTCCTTACGGTTAAGTTTCCTGAAGTGGAATTGCTGCTTTGGGGGAAGGCCATGTTAAAGACTTCTGGAGGATTTGCCAACTACTCTCCAGATAAACTGTCCTAAGTCCCATCCTCCTGCCACCTCTGTGCCCCTCAATGCCCTGGACTGTCAAAGCCAGGGCCACATGAGAAGCTGGAACAAACCTCAGTATTTACATTTGAATACCATAATTACCTGTGAAGTAAAGAATCTTTTCACATACCCCTCCTGCTGGGTATGGTGGATGGGCGCTCGCTGTTTATTTATTCTGGGTGACATTTAATCCATTTGCTCCACGGCAGTGATGTTACCTTCCAATTTGACCATGTTGAAAACATATGCAAAAATGATATTGTGAATTGTTAAGATGGTTATTGTTTCTAGCTCAGTGTTGTCAAACAAACGACCTTTTCCTTATGAGTTCTATTTGCTTAGCATCAAAGCCCCGACCGATGTGGGAGAAATTGCCTAACATTCAAGGAAGTGGTGGGCCACTTGGAGCATGTCCCTCAGTTGACCGGGCAATCCTGTGGCCTTAGGCTCTCCGGTCTGTGGTGCCTCTGTCTTTGGATGAACTGCTCTCATCAGCAACAGAGGTGGGGGTGGGACTGGCTCTCTTCAGATTCTCCAGTAGCTGCCAGGAAGAGCATTTCCAAGTTAGGTGGGGTGGGTGGCACCCAGCCAGGCTTTCCTATTTGTCTTCCCTAAGTATTGCCCATCTTCTTGGGGAAAAATCACCACACAGTTTTTGGAAATTTGCTGTATCTGATCTCACCTGATCCCAGCTTTCTGGAAAATCCCTCAAAGTTCAAGATGTGCCCCTGTGTTCGCCCCTGCAAATGCATTTCCCACTGGTGTCTTACGTCACATACGATGGCTGGACTGAAAAGTACTGACATTTTATTTTTTAAACCAGGCAATCTTGCTGAAATTTTATTCCAGCATTTTTCATTTTTTATTCTCTAGATAATCTATTAAAACATCTGAAAACAATATTTTGTCTCCTTTTCCATGTTTACAAATTTCTGTTTACATGTTATATTGACATTTGCTCAGACTTTCACAATACTGAATAATAACTGTATAAAAACTGTATAAAAAACAATCTGCGCTGAAATTCTGACAAGAATGCCTCTCCTGCAAAGGCAAATGATGTTTCACACATTCTACCAGCCCTGGGGGTGCGATTGTGGGTAGGGGGCAGGCCGGAAAGTTATACACAGTGATGTGTCAAATCACTATGAATAAAGCTTTGGCCAACTATTGTTTGTCATTAGCCAACGAGTACAAGAGTTTAGGATTTCTACTCCAATTTATAACTGTGAAAGGACCAGCTAGCCTGTTTTGTCCTGATCTTTCCCAACATTCCTGACTATAGCATCCTATTCTTTTACAATGCTACCGTATCTGCTTCTTAGGTATTTCATAAATAATTTCCTCCTATGCCTCACGCAACTTCAGTAGTGTTTTCTTAATATACTCTCAGAAGTTCACCCCCCTGGCAACACACAGAGCTTGATGCTAGCATCCTGGGGATCTAAAGACATCTCTCAAAGGGGGTTGAAAGAAAAGGTGAGAAGACAGAACTCCCATGAAAACTTCCTGTCTCCACAGACACAGTGAAAAAAAAAATTTCAGCAAACTGGGGTCAGGAGGAGATGTCTTCAATCTAACAGATTATCTATAAAAACTCCACAGATACCCTCTCAGTTAGTGACAAAAATAGAATGCTTTCCCCTGCAACCACAGAGAGCTGAGAATGGAGACTCTGACCACCTCTCCTGGACACTCTTTGAGATGTTAGCCAGAGCAATAAGCCAAGAAAAGGCCATAAACAGCATCCAACTGGAAAAAAAGAGGTAAAACACAGACAAAAAGATCTCCTATAGAAAGAATCATACATATAAATAAATGTCTATGTAAATAAATATTAAAACCTACTGGAACTAATAAATGAGCTCAGCAAAACGGCAGAAAACTTTCAATGCATAGACACCAGCTATATTGCTATCCCACTGAGATGAATAAAATGAAATTAAGAAAGTTATTCGATTTATAATTCTATGGAAAAAAATTAAAATCTTAGGAATGAACTTAACAAAATAAATGCAAAAGGGGGTTGAAACCTATCGCTGATGTTAAAGAACATCGGAGAACTCGGTAAACAGACACCTGTGCTCACAGGGCAGCTAGAGCCAAGATGGCGGCCATCTCCAGACTGGCCTGAGGGTCCAGCACCATCCCTATCACCAACCTCAGCGTCTTTGCAGAAATTGAGGAGATAACTCTAAAAGTTATTAGAAGATGCAAAAAGTCCAGACTAGCTGGACCATCTTTACCAAACAGAAATGATCAGGCCTGATGGGGTTGGTGTACTTTACTTTAGAATCCCAAAATGAGGGAGGAGGACTACTCCAGAAACAAACCTACATTTCATGACTCCTGGGCAGCTGGCAAAGATGCCAGAATAACTGTCCAGTGAGAAAAGGGCCCACAGCTGGTGATGCTGAGACACAGTCACCAGGAAATCCAATCTGTGATCCTGTGCTTTCACACATGACTTCGTAGTCCATCTTCAGTGTGAAGCATGCTAAGTAGAGTTATGGCACATTGGAGAATGCAGGATGAGCAGGAGGTGCTCACCCCTGTCATCACAAGCTTGAAAAATTACAGTCTGCTCCTAACTGAGCTCATACATGGGCAGGAATGGAACTCAAGACCCAAGAGAGTTGGAAATTTGTGTGGTGACTCTACCTGACACTGGGAAGATTTTACCTACCCAAAATACAGTATGGATCAGGAGGAGCAGGAAATTGTCACTGGGACTATAATAACCACTATTTCCTGCCAAATAGGTGTGTTGACCATTTTTGCCTTAGTTTGAGTGGGTGCCTGGCTCTGCAGACAGGAAAATGAAGCTGCTTTATTTCACAACTTGAAGTGTCTTGGATTTTGTTATATAATATATATTGTATTGCATATAATATTATATATTATCCTATTATGTATTATGCAAATTACATATATTTTTTACATTTATATATATATATATATGAATTCTATCCAGTTCTAATGAAAAGTGAGATTAAAAATTGCAGGAAAATTGATGAACTTAGAATGTATGACATTAAGTGAAGCCACTTAACCTCAGGAAGAATGAGCATGTTCTCTCTCATATGCAGAATCTAGTCAATAGATATGTATGTATGTACACAGAAGTGCATGTGGATACAGTATGCCATGAAGAGAAGAGAAGAAAGGCTACACAGAAGGAAAGGAGGAAACAGGGGCTGGACACGAGCTATGATACAGATATAAAGCTAATTGGTTTTCCAGTTCTAATTCTGTCATGGAGTTTTTTGTGGTGGACAAGTGTTTAAAACACACTCAATGCTCAAAGTGTAAAGCATAACATACAGTCTCACAGCTTCAGTCTGAGATGCCAGTTCTAACTGCATATGTAAGGCCCTTAATTTCTATAGACTCTGGATATGGTTAGATGTTCGTGTGAGATCATTTTGCTTATTTGTAATTTTTATAACAAAGCTTATAAAAATTAAAGTAAAAAGAGTTCTCATATAACCCAACACTTCTACCTCTAACTATATGCCCAAGAGAAATCATACAGGGCCTGCTTGTGTTTTATTAGCTAGAGAATGATATATACACACAAATTCGGCTGTGATGGAGCAGGGAAGAACTTGTCCCCTTTACTGGAAGAAAATATGAAGTGGGCCTCAGGCATAGCTCGGACACTCTGTTCATCATCCGACCAAACTCTCATAGGCACTTGGTCCTCAGAGAAAGCTAAGCCCATCATATCCAGCTCATGCCTGCAGCCTCCAAATGGTACCCACTTTCTACTAGAAAGTGACTCATCTCAGTCAACAGAAGCTGTCTTCTCTATATACATTTAGTACAAAACAGAGTAGAAGGAAGGATGGAAGGGAAGGATGCTAGTCTGTGACAAGTCTGGACCCTGCTGCGTGGTCACTGAGATATCCCCACACGGTCATAGAGTGTGTTGGGATCTGGTCCTAGACTGTACACTGGTTTACAACTCTTGGAACTCTAGCGCCCTCTCTTCTCGGAGGTTCATCCTTTGCCTTGTGCTGCTGGGGCTTCTTCTCAGCAGGGTGTTGGAATATGTGCATCTCTAGGAGCCATTTGCTGAGCACAGGTGACCCACACTGTCAGAATTCACAGTCTCCTTTAGTGATAAAACTCTTTTAAAACCTACTCGGCACATCTTCTGTTTTATTCTCGCCAACATCTCTATCAATTGCCTCTTTTGATGTAACGTAATATTTGCTGGTTTTGCTGCTCTTTGTTCCCACTCCTTTCCTTTTTTCTGTTATTGCCCCCACCCCTTCCATTTTTCTTTTTCTCCCCCCTCACTGTTCTCTGCAATGAGTAGATTTTAGTTCAGGGCTTAGTAATTAGACCACAGGCTTAATTTTTCCCCCCCTCCAAACTTAGAAAGCTCATGTGAATTTGTCAAGGATTCCTGACATTCAGGATTAAATATGGTTTTCAGAAAGGTTGGGATCTTTCCAAATAAGAAATAGAGGAAATTGGACTTGTAATGATTTAATGATTCCTCCATTTGTGGGAAGGATGACTTAGAGCGTACACACTGCGCTTTAAAGTAATTTTCCCGTTGCTATCTTACGAAGTAGCATTCATTAAAGCTCAAGTCATTTAGTCATCAGCTTAGTGCTAAGACAGCTGTTTTGAGTTTGGAACGTTCTTAACTTTACAGGTGGAATTCTTTTTTTTTTCCCCATGGAACTTTCCTAAACAAAGTTAAATGTCTTTGGATGAAGACAAAAAAACATCTCATTATGGTTCACGCAGCCTTGCTCAACTGAACTCGCCTTTCTACCGTATTTAGATCTGGGCTTTATTACCCCTGGCCCTGGCAATCTAGACACAAGGTCTTCCATTGCTGCAAATACGGTGTGCTCCAATTGCATCAGCCTGGGATTCTCCACCCTCCTCCCCTGAGACTTTTGTCCAACTAAGCTTCTAATTCCTCTTTTTAAAGATGTTCCCTGAAACCATTTTCATGCTTTTTCCTCTTCCCCTCCTGCCATGCCCTTCTCCCTTCTTCCTTGTCTTCAGAATGCTCTGTGCTGTCTTTTCAGGTTCGTAAGTTCTGCTTTATCTGGGTGATGACATGGTCAGCTCTGCCCTTACGGAGTGCAAGCTTCATCAGAGAGAAATCATCTGCCTTCTCTCTCCCCAGGGGTAAAAACGTCTTTTCTTTCTCTGTAGGCACACAAATAGTTTGAAGAAGAATGAACGTAGGCCATGTCTCAACATAAAAAACACACTCAGTCCTTCACATTTAAGAATCTTTAGATGGCTGGAATATGTATATGAAACTCTTTTGACAAGTTTCAATTAATTTATCATTTAGGGTTTTGTTTTTTATTGTTGCTATAGCCTATAAAGAGTAAATACAGGGCATAAGGATGATTTACTTCTTATTTTGCCCATGAATTTTCTTTCTTTCTTTCCTTCCTTCCTTCTTTCCTTCCTACCCATCTTCATTCTTCCTCCCTTTCTTCCTCCTCCTTGCCCCACCCCATGCTTGGTCTACTCCCATGGTCTCATAAGCTTAGACAATCGCTCTGCTGCTGACCTCCTCGGGCCGAGAATCTCTTACATGTTAATCAGACACTGTGAATGTCTGTAGGCTCAAATTATTCTCCTCCAAAAATTCATATTTTGAAAATTGACTATCGGGAAATACTAAAAGTTTCCAATTTTTTTAATTTTTCTGGGATGCTTTTCAGAAATGTCTAGCATGGTTCAAGATTTGCTTCTTCACAAATGTGTACTCGAAAAGACATCCAGTACCGTCTGTCACCCCAGAAAACACAGCCACTTCTTGGTAGGACCCCAGCGAAGGGGCCTAGTTAGGAAGAGCCTTGGCTGCGGTTATAAATAGTGTGGTAGGAGCGAGGGCTTAGTGCTTAAGAACACGCGCTGCTTTTGCAAGGGACCCAAATTCAATTCCATGGACCCACATACAGTGTCTCCCGGCTGCCTGTACCTGTCGCTCCAGGAGACCAATGCCCTCCTCTAGCCTCCTTGGGCACCTGCAGTCATGTGTGCAGACTTCCACAGATGCACAAGCATATGCATAACTAAAAATCAATCAATCAATCAATCAATCAATCAATCAATCAGATAGTTGGTAAGCCCCAAATCTTTTGGCAGATTCTAGAAGAGTCTGATTTGACAGAGCAGCGTTTTAGCGGCTTTCACTGTCCTATTCTTACTTGCATCAAGCAGCGGGCAGGCGTTTGTTTCCTTATTTCATGGAAGATACTTGGGGCGAGACTTTAAGAAAGACCACACTGAGCAAGCTTGCCTCCCCTGCGGCCCTGTAATGACGATTAAGACATAGGCTGAAGCTGCTAGAAGGGAACAAGCTATGACCCCCAGCCCCGGGTTCACAGGCTGTAAACGGGAACATTATTTGGCTGTGGGCTGCAGTTGCTGGCACACAGCTGGCATTCTCTTGTGTTCATTTACTTCCCTCCTAGGTTGAGAATGGGAGCAGCTCCTCCTTCCATGGAGGTAGGTGACTTTCCTCACTGCCTCGTATCTGTGCCCTGCCCCCCCCACTACATCCAGACTCCTGTCCAGACTGTGTGGACTCCATCGTGGCGTGTTCCTCTTCCTTCTCACACCCAGTCATGACTTCCCATCAGCCACCTTAGACCAAACACGATTAGCCTGCAGTTGTTTTGGTTTTCTGGTTTTGTTGTCACTTTGATTTTGAGTTTTTAAGAGAGGGATTCATTAAATAGCCAAGGCTAACCTCAGACTCAGAAAAAGTCTTCTGCCTCAGGCTCCTAGATCCTGAGATGGTAAGCATGAGTCACCACACCCAGAAAAACTTGAAGGATTTTTTTTATTTACTATGACATAAAATGAAATTTGCCATGGCATGCATGCAGAAGGTCGAGGAAAACTTTGTGGATCTGATTCTTTCCTACTTTTATGTGGGTTTTGAAAATCAAAATTGAGTTGTGAGGCTTGCGCCACTGTTCCATATGCAACTTTACTCATTGAAACATCTCTCCAGCCCTGCAGATTTAGGATTTGGTATTAAATATAATCACTTCATTTCCCCTTCCATTTATCGCTCCAAACACTTGCATGTATTTCAAGTCATGTCCTCTTTTCTCCTTAATTATACCAACTGATACATATATGTATATATATATATATAGCAGCATGTATACATACACACACACACACACACACACACACACACATATATATATATATATATATATATATATGCTAGAAGGAAGCAGACTATGACTCATAACTCCAGGTTCACAGGTTGTAAACAGGGATATTATTTGGCTGAGTGCTACAGTGACCTCTTTTCTCTTCACACACACACACACACACACACACACACTCCCAAGTACATAAATACAACTTCTCAGTCTGTAAAACATTATTATATTATATTATAATTGGGGGCTGACTATTTGGTATTGGACAACCAGTTGGTGTACTCTTCCCTGGGGAAGACAAATTTCTCCTGCTCTCATCATTCCTTAGTTGCCTGAAGTTCTTCATCTAGGATTGAGGCCTTGTGAGCCTCCCCCTGCCCACATTATCATGTCTGTTGCGCTTGCCCTTGTTCAGGTCATGTTTAGATAATCACGTTGGTGAGACTTCCTGGGTATATGTCTGACACGTGTGGGAAGCAATCTCATAGCAAACTGCCTGTTCCTCCAGATCTTAAAACCACCCTCCCCTTCTTCTGCAATGGTCCCCGAGCCTTAGGTGCAGGGGCCGTATTGCAGATGTAACTGTTGGTCCTGGGCTCCTCAACTCTACCTTTTGATCAGCTGTGTCTTTCTATAATAGTCTGTCGCAAAGTGAAGTTTCCTTCTTGGGAGGGGGGAAGACTACATTTGTCTGTGACTATAAGTATTAGGTAGGTATTGTGCTGGTTTTGTAAAGAGGTGTTGTAGGCTCTCCTCCGAGACCCGTGACTTCACTAGCCCTGGCTAGCTGCCTAGGTGTCCAGCACCAGTCATGACCTCCTTCCTGTTGATGGGCCTAAGGTCTAGTTAGAGAGCTGTGGATCACTATGGAGATGCTGGTGTCACCATGCGCTCTTAGGGTCAGTGCCATGCTGGTGGTTGCTGTGGTTTATAGATCTTAAAAGCTAGGTTGATTTTTCCCCTCATTTGGAAACTTGGGTGCTGCCTTCTTGTCCTCCTTGGGGAGGTGGCTCAGTTCCAACTGAGGGGCTTCTGGATCATGTCTGAAGTGCATAGTGTCTGCAGTGCCTTCCACCTCTAAAGAGCAACCAAGGACAACCATAAGAGCCTGTATATTGAGTGTGTCTTGGACAGCCCCAGCTAACAACTCATGAAACGAGGCGGGAGGGGGGGTCTCATGCCTGGCCTACACATTAAATTTTAAGAGATATCTCCCTGAGGTAAGCTTTGAAAGAGTCCTGTTTAAGACACCAGTTGTCAGCATAAACCTTGACGGGGTCTGCAGCTGTTCTGACCAAACAACAGGGAGGACCCGAGAGCCGGCTATTTCAGGCCTCCAATAAAAAGGACAATAAAACGAATGTTTGGTGAGAAAAATGCTTTTGTGGAAACGTGTGTCGTGCGAACGTTTTGGTGGCAGTTTTTACATCGGATTTTACAGCAGTAGAGTTGAACAGTTGGCTGAATCTCTTAAAGGTTGAGGAATTCAATGGAAGACAGTACAGTCTTTGTAGTTTTGTCAGTTCAGAGGACAAGGCAGGCCGATCAGACACTTCGGGGTCAAGTTGCCCAGCTGTAGCACCTAGAGAGTCCCGTCTCTCATAGCCCTCCGTGTGGAAGTCCACTGTGCCTAAAGCAAACAGAGAAGCATGTAGTACAACTGATAGCAGGGGCTGCTGCTCTCCCAAGACAGGAGTAAGTTCTTCCCGAGTCTCCACATCCTGGCTGGGTCATTTGTAGCAATCAGTTGAAGACAGGGGTCTTTGAACCATCACCTGCCAACTGAAGAGTCTGCCGAAAGAATGAAGCTGCTCTCAGCCCAAACCCACAGCTCCTCTAATTTAAAGCCAACCACCTGAGCTTCCTGCCTACACGGGTCCCTTTGAGTGAGCAGCAATGTGAGTCACTTTCCTGCTCTTATCAAAGCCTTCTGGGTGGTGGAAAGGACAGGTGGACACATATCTCAGGAAGGGGCAGGAAGCAACGAAATTCAGTTTAAAAGACCCACGTAATAAAGCTGGGGTATGATTGTCTGAATCAACACTGCCACACACTCATTTCTGGATATTAAAGGAAAGAGAAGCAGAATGATGTTCCTTTAATAAAAAAACAAAAACTACGTTGATGGATTAACATTCTACAGCCAAAGTTTTTATTGCACAGTTATCTAATCATCCCATCTCTCCTTGGATATCCAAACCAGGGCGATCAGGTCTGTACAGTGTCTCTAATTCTGTAGCACTTGCATAGCCTGCACATGCCCTCCTAAGTCATTAAACCTTCTCAGGATTGTGAGTAACAACAAATACGGTATAAATGTCACGTAAGACCTTATGTTGCGTTATTTTGGGAAGAAAGACAAACATCTGTATGTGCGCATGATAGGCACAACTTTCCCCCAAATGTTTTCCAGCACGCTTGGGTGGATCCCCAAGCTGTGGCTGTGGAGGGTCTGAGCATGCTCTGTTCCTGTGCACCTCTTGCTGCAGTAAACTGGCAAGACCCCAAGATCATTGTCTACAGAGAAATCACTGGAGACCTTCTCCAGAGTTTGTTGTTCTTCTGTTTGTTTAGTAACCATTTGGAACTAATCTGTTAATCTGTGTTTGGTGTAGGTGATCATTTGAATCTGTTTTATTAGCTTAGTAGCCAGAAAATAATCGGACTGTTACCTTCGCAAAAGCCTGGAACTCACCAGCGTGTCTCCCAGTCACTTCTGAGAGACTGTACCTTTGTTGGGGCATGTGCTCAACCCTCTGTCAGCCTTTGGAAGGTCTGCTTTACGTTTTCCATTCTGCTAGTGCAGAACCTCAAGGTCCATGGCAGGAAGTGAGAGCCTTGGGTCCTTCTCAGGTCTTTCGTATGTGTGTGCTCAGAGCAGGGCAATTCCCAGTGCTTCATGGGCACCTGGCCTTCTGGATTCCCAGAATATGTTGCTTTTCAAAGCTTGTATGGATGTCTCACTCATTCTTAAGCTTCTCTGGATGATCTATTGTTTATTCCCAGCTGTTATCAGTTCAGGAAGCAACGATGTTAATTGATTAGCTTCGACTGACTTTGACAAATGTCCCATGGAAAAAGTTTGTTCACATGAGGTCACCTTGAGGTTAGGGCAAAAATGACTAAACCCCGGAAGTCCGGTCTTCCCGGGAAGCATCAGGCAGTTGAAATAATGGCAATTCCTACGACTTGGGACTTCAAATGGCTTAATCTGGGCCCATTGAGTATGACTTGTGTGAACCTAAAATGAGTCTGGAATGGACAAAATGGTACTCCAGTGAGTTTAAGATGAAGCAAAGTGTGAGCATCTTTTTCCCACCAAGACAGGGCTTTCCTGGCTGTCCTGGAACTCATTCTGAAGACCAGGCTGGGCTTGAACTCACAAAGATTCACCTGCCTCTGGCTCCAGAGTGCTGGGATTAAAGGTGTGTGCCACCGCCACCCAGCAAGTGTGTACATCTTAATAGAACTAGGTGCTTTTCTTGAAGAGACGTGCTCTAGATTCCCACACACCTTTGGCTAATTTATAGAATACTCAAAGTTTTGATTTGCCCCATTTTTGCTAGTTTTCTCATTTCTCTGTGGATGAGACAGTTTCCAGAAATCCTGGCTCCTCCGTTCCCACTTTTGATCACTTTTTAGCTTTTTTCATTATCGCCGAGTTATACAAATTCTCTGTAAATTCTAGACCAAAGTCCTCTGTAGATGTTTGGATGGTGAATATTCATTCTGAGAATCTGGTTTAGCTTCTTATTCTCCTAAGTGTGGCACTCGAGGACCAGAAGCTTTCCTTTTTTAACAGCCCATATCTTCTGTGTTCTAGGAGATTTCTTCCAAGTATGTATTGCTTAGGAATTTTACAGTATCGCCTTTTCTGCTGGGTCTGTGATTCACTTCCATTTTTTTTATTTATTTGTCTACTGATATTGGTGAATAAAGCCAGAGCTGTGTGTAGCTAGACTTGAATCAACAAAACCGGAATACTCATACTCCTTAACATCGGTGCTTACTTGAAAGCTAATTGGGCCAAAACAGTCTGGCTGACTTTTAAGGATAAGCACAGAGACGAAAGAGATAAAACTGAGGGCCCAAAATTAAGTTCACACCTCAGCAGCCCCTACTTCAGTGCTATAGCCAAAAGACTACTCAAGATGGGTCAATGACCACATATAAGAGCTAAAACAGCATATTGTTTGAAGAAATTGCCAGAATTAATCTCCACAGTCTTAGATTTATCAATTCTAAGATATGATACCAAAACAAAACTATTCACAATGGTGTAATTGGGCCTCGTCAGAGTGAAAAGCTCTCGCACCTCAAACCCTGCTGTCAAAAAAGTGAAAGGAATCAACAGGACGGGGAAAGACACCTGTAAGCCAATCGTGTTATAATATGAGGGATAATACCTAGAATACACACAGAAATGTCTCTGCTATAGAGAGGCAGCAACATATTAGGCTAGAGGCGCCTCCAGAGATAAACATGAACAAAGACTCGGAGGGCGTGCAGCAGAATCAGGTGTCGGGGAAAATCTATCAAAACCATGACAACACCCCACTTCACCCTCATTGGTTTGGCCATGGTGAAAAAGCAAGGCACTAACAAATGCTGGTGAGGGGCTGGAGAAACAAGCCTTTACATGATTCTTCTGCGAGTGATGATGGCCCAGTCACTATGGCAAGCGGTCCTGTTTGCCGTAAAGCTGAACGTGGAAGGGCCCGGCTTTTCCATTTCTAGGTTTACAGCCAATTCCCCTGAAGCAGGGACTTGAGCTTGATGGATGGATGTCAGCCTTTATTTGTAATACATAAAATTTCCAACAAAAAGTGCACCAAATTTAAGTATGCGTCGATATGTGAATGAATAAGTAAAATTTGCTCTAATCATATAATGGTTGATTATGCAAACATAAAACAAAGGTAAAGTTCTGGAATGTGGCACAATAGAGGATGGGCCTTGGAAATACGCTGAGTAAATGGGGTATGGGTCACTTATGTGAAATGACTAAAATGTGCCCCTTTATAAATGTGGATGATTAGAATTTTTGAGAAAAGGAGTTGAAGAGAACAAGGAGTGACTTGGTGATGATGGAATTATTGAGAATGGTGAACTTTTTTAAAGCAACCGAGCGTGGATGACAAGAAGTCATGAATGCGATTAATGCCACTGACTTTTAGACTTAGAAATTATTAAATGACAGATTTTATGATATACTTTCATCACAATTTTTTAAAATTAATAACATACCAGATTCAATTATCTTTATACTTTAAATGAATGAATTTTATGATGTATATCTCAAAAATTCATTCGTCAATCAGAAAACACATTTTTTTTTTTTAAAGATAGTCTCTCTACATAGCCCTGACTGTTCTAGAACTCACTATGTATACCCAACTGGTCTCTAACTCATAGAGATCCACCTGTCCATGCCTCCTGAGTGCTGGGATTAAAAGGTGTGTTGTTGCACAAATCCTAGTTTGTCTTAATAATAAAAGCCCAGAGTCAGATATAAGGGTTAATGCTGAAGATCAGAGAAACAGAGAGGCCAGTCACTAGAGAGTTCTTTTACCTCTACCAATGCTCAGACAGAAGGGGCGATCCTTTCCTCAGACTGTCTCCTCAGACTGCATCCTCTGGCTTCAGGAGCGATCCTCAGACTGTATCTGTCTTCTCCACCAAATCTCAGACTTCCCTGAGCTCCTGTCTCCTCCCGCCTTATAGTCCTCTCTCTGCCCAGTCATATCCCTCCCGTCTCCACCTCCCTAGTGCTGGGATTAAAGGTGCATGCCACCACTCCCTGCCTCTAGTGGCTTAGCTCTGAACTCTGATCTTCATTCTAGCTTTATTTGGTAAAGCATAAAGAAAAATATCACCACAGTGTGTGCCACAGTACCCGGCTAGAAAACACAGTTTTTCATGTTGAGGACGACAGAAGAAATTGTAGTGAGATATTAAGTTATGTGGCTCCATAGGTCAAGCTCTGTTAATGGTCTTCCTAACTCACTCCACTGGTCTGCTTTTAGGATAGTTTTCATTGAATATTCTTGCTACAGATTCATAAATGTTACTAGTATTCTAAGAAATAATACTTGAGATTTCATATTCCCTCCACTTCTTCCTGTTTTCTGTTCTACTGATTTTTCAGTATGTTTTACTTGGCAGTTGGTTTTTTCAACTTCATAATAGTGAAGACTTGAACCACTGATTTTAAACTTCAAAAGCATTTTAATGTGGAAATTTTCAGCTATCTTTTTCTTTCTTGTGTTGTTTAATTCAGTTACAGTATCAACACACCCTGTTTTCATTGTCCTTTAATTCAAGATATTTTCGACCATAATTTCTTTAACTCATAAATTACTTAGAAGTGACTTGCTGTTGTTTTGGAATGTCCTGGTATTGGTTTCTAATTTAGTTCTACTAAGATGGGATCATCTTAAAGGCCTCCTGTCTCTCGGTATTTACTGACGGTTCGTTTGCAGACCACACAGTTATGAGCAGTCAATGCACTGATTGCTTTGCGGTGCCATTCTGTTGTTCTATTGCAGTGGCTCTCAACCTGGGGGTAGCGACCCCCTGGAGATAGCATATCAGATATTCACATTATGAGTCATTACAGTGGCAAATTTACAGTTATGAGCTTTCAACAAGAATACTTTTATGGTTGGGGGAAGGTCACCACAACGTGAGGAACTGCATTAAAGGGCCACAGCGTTTGGAAGGTTGGGAACCACTGGTCTATGAGCACTGAAGCAGTCAGTCTTCTGAGTCTCCCAGCAGTGACGTGTACCTCTTCTTCTATTGGGAACTGAGAAGGTGGTGTAAGGGGCTCTGACTCTGACTCGGGAGCTGGTAGTTTTCCTCAGGCTGTTTTCACTTTTGCATTGCTAATTTTGTCTCAATGTTATTAGTTGCATATAGATTTACAGTTATGAATCCTTCCTGTGAGTTCAGTCATTATACAGTTTCTCTCTGTCTTTATGCCTTGAAGTTTACTTTAATTAACATTATTAAGGCCCCACCAGCTTTTTAAATCTTGATGATGTCAAAATAGATCCTGTACCTACATTTTCCTTTATGTTTACCCAACTCCCTGAATTTGAAGTTAACTTCATGTATTTTAAAATTTAGAGATTTTAGGTTGGTTTTTCCTTCTTCATGTGTCTGACCAGTTTGTGATTTTTTAGTCATAGGCATGTATTTAACTTACATCTTATTGTAATAACAGACGTGGCTGAAGTTACATACAAATGCCATTCGTTTTCCAGTAGCAACTTCTGTTTTAAAGGCTTTGTGTTTGTCTTGTGGTGTATTTAAATCTTTCTCTGCTTTTTGCCAGGTTACTTTTCAGTGTTAACTTGTGTTTCTGTGTTCGCTTCTTAAGTCCACCTCATTGTTTCTCTTTTGATAAGATGCTGCTGTCCTAGGGTCTATGTGGATGCTTTGCTTTACACTTCACTCCCAATACTTCGTACCTCTTTTCTACTGTGCACTTTATCCACTGCTAACGTCAGACACTTCCAATTTATGGTTGTGCTCATCTCACAAACAGAATCCACGTACACCAATGTCATTCTATTTACTCTCCCCTCATCCTTTACATGATTGCTGTGTCTTTACTTCCTCAGACATTGTAACTCTCACATTCTATTTGCTTTTAATTTAGGAAGTTACTTAAGAAAATGATGAGAGGAACTGGAGAGATGACTCAGCATTAATAGCACTGGCTGCTCTTCCAGTGGACCCAGGTTCAATTCCCAGCACCCACATGGTAGCTCACAACTCTTTGACTCTAGCTCCAGGGTAATCCAACACCCTCACATCAATACACATAAAATAAAAGTGCATTTTACAATCAATACATTTTATAATAATTAAAAATAAATTATATATAAAAAGAAAGGTGAAAGAATAAGATTTGCCTTAAAAAACATAAAATGATGAGAAAATGGTACTATATTTTCTTAGTTTTGTGTATTCTCGATGCTCTCAGCTCTGGGTAAATCTGAGTTTTCCTGAAATAAACTTCTCTTCTACTTGGTAGATAGAGTTTAACAACTTTTACAGAGTGAATTCTGCTTATTATAAATTTTGTCTTCACTTACATAAATTTCTAAAACTTTTTGCTTGTGTTTTATCTGAATCATTGTTTCAAAGTGCTGGCAATTAAACTTAGCATGGCCTCTACCCCTACCCCCACAGTCTCTGCTTGCTTTGTTAAAGGACATGCCAGTGATTATATTTTCAGTGGGAAAGATACCCTATGCCACTCCCGTAGGTTCTTGGATATGGGGACAAAATGCCCTGCTAGAAGCAGCTCAAGATAAGAGCAGTTTGTTTTGACTAACAGCTTGAGGGGAAGTCTACCAAGATGGGGAAGGCATGGCAGCAGGAAGTGGCTGGTCACATCGCATCTGCAGTCAGGAAGCAGACAGCCATAGATGCTCGCTCATGCTCAAGCATTCTCTCCTCTTTATACAGTTCAGTACCTCATGGTGGGTGTACCTTCCTGCCTTAATTAATGTGTTCTAGCTATAGCGGCTTCTAGGTGATCCAGAGCTTCTCAAATGGAAGCTAATAAAGACCAGTATCTTCCAATTGCCATTGTTGATTTTAAAAAAAAGTTGATCCCTCGTTTGTCTTCTGCATCCCCTTTATTCTATTACATGCAGGACATCCTATGGATTTGCCCTTCAGCAATTAACCAGGAAGAGTCTAAATGCTCATTTTGCTTCTTTGTTATTTGTTTGTTTGTTTGTTTTTACATTGATTACTGGATGATTTTGCTCTATTTCCTGGATCTCTAGGTTGGTTTTTTGTTTGTTTGTTTGTTTTGATTTGGTTTGTGTTTTGTTTTGTTTTTTGCTGTTGTTGCTATCTTATCTAATTCAATTGCTTTAAGTCAATTTTTCTCTTTAAATATTTTTTCCTGTGTTTCTCAGTTTTCTTCTCTGTCCTAACACATCTCTTTCATCTTTTAGGGTCTCTAACCACAGCCACTTAAAGCCGCCACTTTGTCACTTGGTGGATGCATGTCGGTTTTTCACTGTTATTTTCTTCTTTTTGTTTTGTTTGGATCGTTTCAGCAGTTCTTCTTTAACATCCACTCTATGTTCCACCATCTCTCATGAGCTCCTATCTGTGCCCAGTGATGATCTTTCTTTTACACTTTGCAGAAGTTCTAGGAGTTCCATGCTCCTCTTTACAGTTTTCTTTTTTTTTTCTTTTATCCTGTCTTTGAATACCCTAATTTTTAATTCACTGAGGTATTATTATTTTTCTTTACTTCCTTGAAGGTAGCTCTCTTCACTTTGTTGGACGTATTTTCCCGGGGTGGTTATAGTATGAATCTTGATTCACAGAATGACGTAACTGACATCTAATGCCAGCACTAGACCTCACGAGTGACCTGTGAAGAACACTTGCTTTTGTCCTGGTAAGCTGGCAGCCCTTGGCAAGACCCTTTATGTTTATAGGCACCCATGGGACTTCTGTCTTGGTGGAAGCATCCATCAGACTCCGCCTTTCAGGGCTTGTCTGTAAACTTCCTCGAGTTGGCTGATTGCTTTTAATTGGAGAGTGTGCCTTCTGCTCTAAAGACAGTCTTGCAGGTGTTTCGCCTGATGCCAAGATGCTAATGATCTTTACCTAGGTGGTTCTGCTGTTGGGGCCATGGCTGTCACAGACCTCGATACAGCTCTTCAGCATGGCTTCTTGTGGCTAGGTCGTTTGTCTCAGCCCCAGATCAGCTTCTCTCTCTTGGTGTACAGCATAGACTTACCTTCTTATGTGCGGCATGTGCCCCGGCAACAGACTCCACCCAGCTCCTTCACACAAACTTCCGGGGTGCCTCTCAACAGAGTTCCTTCCTCTTTGCTCTGACCCCCAGATCCCAGATCCTTCAGCTACTCTGGAAACTTCCTCTGGCTCCCCCATCTCAGCAGTACCCCTGGGTTCTGCTCAGAACCCATCTCTCTAGCTTCAAGCAGGAACCTGTCTCAAGGACAAAAACCTGTGCAGTAACTGGGTTCCACCATGCTTCTTCCTCAGCAACTACAGCCTCTCCCCTGCCTGAGAACAGTTGCCTGGGATATTTTGTAACAAGTTCACAGCTATCTGATGGTAGGAGGCCTTGTTGAGCACCAGTTACTAAATCATGTCTGGGAGCAGAAAGCTCCTCATAAAAATTTATTATAAGATGGAAGATAATGAGGAGCCGGGTAATATTCCTCCCAGACAATGCACACAGAGCAAAAGACAAGCCATAGAATAACAAACCTAAGATTTCAAGGCAAGATAAAAGATTAAAGACATTAAAAACATTATACAATAACACAGAAGAATTACATAAATAAACAAAATTAAAGCTATTCAGAAATGAGATAACAAAATTCAGGACAGCTTGATAAATAAAAACTACTGCAGAAAGAAACTAGAGGCTTGCAAAAAACAGTAAAACGAATGGTGCCTTAAGACAAATGGGAAGTAAAAAGAAGGTTCTAAAGACAAAAGCAATAGAACGGCATCAATATCGATAGCATAAATTTCAGCAGATAGCTTTCGAAGTTCTTTAAAGAGTGTTTGACAGTTAATAACAAAGGTTAGGGCACTGTCAGAAAATGTTTTCAGTGAATAATCCAGAAAAACTACTGCATAAAATCAGGAGAACACAGGGCGTATGTGATAGTGAAGCATCTATATTTCATTCCAAATAGCAAATATTTCTTCTAAATATTTTGAAAATATTATTATAAACCTCTTAACCTCCAATGTACCAAGTAAATAGGTAGATATTTTTACATGTATAATAGATAAATTGCACACATGCCAATGCACAAATGAAGAAATTAAAGAATTAGTAGTCCTGGCACATACATGTAATCCTAAAACTAAGGAAGAAATAGACATTCAAGTCCAGATTTGGCTGTGTAGCAAACTCAAGGACAGATTGGTCTCTATGAGAGCCTGTCTTAAAAACCAAATAGAAGCTCAGACTCTACAGGCTACTGCCAGTGGATCCCTCCACAATTCGATAAGACCATACTGCTGGAGATACCACATACTGATGGCATAGAACATGAAGAAACCTAGCTAGTACTCTACTGGAATCTTTATTCCTCCTTGCTGATGTCCATAGTGCTGCAAGGTACTACACATAGTACTGGAATAGAAAAGCAATCATTGGTCTCATTCAGCCACAAACACTGTGACTTATAATAATAACCTGCCTATAAGATACGCCCAAATGGCAATAGTGACATGATGTCATGGGAGTAACCAGCTTCTCTTTGAATTTAAGGCCCACTCCATAAGATGGAAACCATACCTGATATAGCTAATAAGGCCAAGAACCTGAGGCTAGATAGTTAATGGATATGATAGGGAAACTTCTTGTTATTGTTCTGATAAATGACCACAGAAACAAAATAACCTAATTTAAAAAAAGGAGTTGATAGGAAGAAGATGCTAAAAGGATATATCTACATATAAAAATATTGGTGATTACATTAAATATAAATGGCCTAATCATCTCACTTTAAGACTGGGATTGCTAGAATGAGTTAAAAATGATATGACTACGTGATATGTACAAGAAACACACTTTAACATATGAGACATATATTACAAACCAGAGAATTAGAAGTATAGATACATGTAGGCTATACAAACGCAAATCAAAAGCTTGAAACATTATGTTAATATTAGATAAAGTGTAACACCTTTGTTACTCTCTATGGTACAGTTCACACTACTGTACCATTTGTGAGCCGGGCAAGGGCCTGGGGATTAAAGGAACACACAAGAGACATGGGTCATTTTTGAGGAGAGAATGCCAAATGCCATTTATTCAAGCTTAGAAAAAAACCTTATATACCTAACTGCTGCACAATAGAAATCCCCCTAGGAAGGTGGGAGATTACCCGGCTCAAGAGTAAACAAAACTCCTAAGCTAACCACCAGTGGCAGAGGGAGCACAGGAACAAACAGGATGTTTAGCCAGAAACTGCAACAAGATGTTTGGCCAGAAACTGTCCAAAGCAATGTTTGAATAGCCAATAACTGCATCTGGACTTGAGATCCAGAGACAATATAAGCTGCAGTTTTCAAAGGTGAGAGAATTTTGCTTACATATTGACTGTCCAGGTGACTGCTGTTTTATTTTCTTGTCTGCTAAAATTTACAGGTCTCCCTGCAGATTTTTGCCCAACCCCCACCCATGGACAAAGCCCTGGTCTGTTAACATGCACTGCATAGGTTCAGTCATCAGAACTGCTCCCATATGGAGAAACTGGTCATTTCAATGCCCTGTAATGCCATAGAGGCCGGCTGTAGGGGCCAGGTCGCGGGCTAATGTTTTTTAGCAATCACAGAAGAATCAGCCCCTGTATCTGGAAGGCCTTGGAACCTTTTCCCATTAAATGTTAATGTAAGTGTGGGGCAGTTCTCTAAACTAGAAACCCAAAAAGCTCCAGGGAGTCCCGTGGAGCCAAACCACTTGTCCCCTCGTTCTTGCTTAAAGAATGGATTAGTAGAGTGAAACATGGGCAAAAGCACTAGTTGAGCTATTCTTGCTCCTTGAGGGATGATAAGGACACCCACCCCAGCTACAATCATAATTTTAATTTCTCCAGTACAATTATAGTCTATAATTTCTGGCAAAATTTTAATTCCTTTAAGTGCTGAACTACTTTTACCCAAGACTAATACTACTGAACCCTCTGGAGTAAATCCATATACTCCAGTCCCCAAGGCCTGCACACCCATTTATGGGGTCAATACTGCCTGGGCAGAGGTACAAAGGTCCAGTTTGGTCAGAAACTGTCCTTAATACGAGTCCCGGGATGAGGAGTAGCCCTGTGGACCCTACAATAAAGTCTACACATGTTCATCAAAAGAATCAATTCTCCAAGAAAACACAAATTTAAATATATATACCCATGGCAACAAAGTTTGAAAATCCATGATGCAAAAATTTAAGTAACTAAAAAAAGGGAGGAAATGTAATTAATTTAACATTTCAATAGTCTTTTTCCATGAGTATAAAGAACCAGTAGAGAGAAATTAGCAAGATAGTAAAGAACCATGCCAGACTGCCATTAATTGAAATCTAATTGGCAGTGATAAAACTTTCTAATCAAATCTTCAGAAAGGACATTCTTATTAGCATACAGAAATATTCTCCAAGATTGATCATATCCTGAGTCATTAAACAAACCCTAAGAAATTTAAAATCATACATGACATGGATACAATGAAATTCAAGTAGAATTTAATAACAAATTAGAAAGGAAGCACACTAAGCATGCTCAGAAAATTTTATAGCAATTAACATTATCAGAATTTGTAGTCTGCAGACAAGATAGTGCTTAGTCACATGATGAAATACATTAGAAAAGAAGAAGGGTTTCAAATCCATAACATCAACTCCGACCTTACAAAAAACAAGAGAGAGAGACGGAGAGACTTTACACCTGCAAAGGATGAGTGGAAGAAGATGATAAAAAAATAACAGGAAAGACAAATGTGAATTTAAGAGAAAGAAACAATTAAAAAAAGATCAGCAAAAATCTAATATCCAGCTAACCAACAATCTCAAAACAGAAAATGCCAGCCTAGAGAGATAGCTCAGTCGTTAAGAGCATTAGCTGCTCTTCCGGGGGATCCAGATTCAGTTCCCAGAACTCATGTGGCAGCTCACAACTGTCTGAAACTCCAATTTCTGGCCAAAAGTGGGGTGATTTCAGGTTTGGTAAGTTGATAATTATGTAACATTACAATGGATTAAAATAATGAAAACTTAAGTCCTTGAATTCATGGCAACATTTAAAAAATCTAGTAAGTTACTTATGAGAGGTGTGATGAGGTAATTAACTATTTTTCAAAAATAGGAAATAAACAGCCTAGTCTTCACCTTTTCAAGATGTCCAAATAATGGATAAGGGGTAGTACTTGTGTATAAACACTCCATAGCTAATACGCGAAAAACAAATGCTAGAATTAGAATACCGCTATTTTATATCACCGCTAAACCAAGGGTTCCAAACTGGATTTGTCAGTTCCTTACAGGAGAGACAGAACCCCAAACCATGTACAGTTATAGGGAGTCAAGGAAGACCCAAGTTGACTGGAGTCCTGAGAGAATATGTACTGTTGGCATAGGTACAGCCATGTCAAGAACTCCATTGCCTCAGCCTCAGAGGGATGGCAAAGCCTTCCTAGGGTACCGAGTATTGACACTGTATGTAGAAAATGTCCATCATAGTTTCTCCCATCCTTACACACTCACAGCCTGAAAGACTGTTCCCTTACAGAGATTGTTCTTGAGATTAGCTAAACCTGTCATCTTGACGCGGCTGTATACCATAAGCCCTCCATGTTTATAAGTGTGTAATAGCTCTGCCTCCTAGTTCAGCTGAATGCAGTAGCCTGCCTCTTTGCCCAGGTCTATATAATGAGCATGCTGAGCTCCCAGGGATGCTGTGGTTTCTCCAAAGACACCCGAGACCACTCATACCAGGTTTCCATCTGTGTGCCCATCTCTTTGTCTTTTCTTTATTTTTTTTCACCGTCCTGGTTAGGTCTGTTCCTGTCATCTTGCTAGATACAGCATATGGGCCTGCCATGGGAGCAAAGTGACCAAGTCCCTGACTGCAAGAGATAATATGTGGAAGTTGGTGGAGAGCACTGTATACTGAACCATAAAAGCACTATAGGAAAACTCAGAGTGGAGGAAACTGCACAGTCCAAAGGCCTGGATATTCAATAGATAAACTACAACAGGAGAGTTGGAGTGGAGACCAGAAAGCAAAAGAGGCCTAGAAGACTGATACAGATGGAGATGTATGGATGGACAGAGACAGAGATGTATAGATGGAGGCAGAAGCAGAGAAAGCCAGTGAGAAAGACAAACCTGGTACAGGGATGAGTACTTAGGAAAACCACAGAAACATGAGTGAAAAGTGGTATAAAAAATAAAGACAAGAGCTACTTAATGGGAAAAGGGATGGGACTTGAGGTTGGGGTGGGAAAACAGAATGATGACTTCTGGGTGAGCTGTAAAGTGCCCGTATGGTGGTTATGAGAATGTTTGTCTTACAATAGCTTGTTAAGGTGTGGTGTGTGTGTGTGTGTGTGTGTGTGTGAGAGAGAGAGAGAGAGAGAGAGAGAGAGAGAGAGAGATCGCACATGCATATGTTGGTATGATATATTTTCAAGTTTTCATGCAGAGACAAAACCATAAATGAGGATAAAATAAAGGTTGTTTTTCTCTTTTACCCACAGTCCCCATCTGCCAAAGATGCCAACACCGTTGTTCCTTAAGCTGGCTCTGTAGCTGCAGGTTCACAGCTGTATTTATCATTTTTATCTTGAATGATTTTGCTTTGTAGAGCTCATCCCTCTCATCTCAGCTCTTATTATCTGTGGGATCTGATTTCACCCCAGAGTTGACATGCTTCTTTAGTGGAAGAATTTGCATGAAAATCAGGAATAGATAGGAATCAGGTTAGGGAAGTCATAAAAAAATGAAATGCTTCTGAATTCTTAAAACAGTGTGTATGTGTGTGTGTGTGTGTGTGTTACTATCAGAGGCCAACTCACTGGAGTCATTTCTCTCCTTGCACACCACATAGATTCTGAGTCTTAATTTAGGTCACCAGGCTTGCGCACTCAGTACCTGATGAGCATCAAGCCAGCCACAAACTACTTATCGACTTTCAGTGAAGCCATATTTTTCTCGTCTTTTTATTACCATTAATTGCCTTGACAGTTTTGAAGATATTGAACCATCTTTGAAATATGAGGAAAATTCCATCTTGGACAGGATGTGAGTTGCTTTAGAAATGGCGTGAGACAATATTTGGCTGTGCCTTTTAAAGAATTCTACAATCACTTCAGTAAACTTGTACATTTTTTTGCATAGCTTAGGTTTCTAGAATCTTAATGTCTTTCCATTGACATGAAATAAACAGACGCATTGTAGACCTTATTTAATTTAAAAGTCTACTTACAGATTGTGTTAAATCTTGACTTTCCTTTGTAAATAATTCTTTAGGAGAAATTGAGTAATTGGTCATAACCATTAATCTAGTATGTTTTATCTCCTTTTTCAAAGTTAGTTTTAATCATTTGTATATAAAATACCCATTTCAAACAGGATTTTTTTCCTAAAAAGAAATGTGGAGTTCTCAAAATGTGATCCTACATATCTATTTTCATATTGTATTTATCAATTTTATAATTCTCTTTTTCCTGTCCCTAGTTAGATATAACAAATATTTATTTTTTATAATTTTTCCCAAGAATAAAATGTTGCCTTTCTCATTTCTATTACTCCATATTTTAATTTATCATTTCCCACTTTTCTTGTCATTTTTCTTCTATACATGATTGATCTAGTTCTGATAATGAGCATCTTTACCTTTTTCTATTTTAAAAAAATTACAAGAAAACAAGTTTCCCTCTGACCGGATCTCTGGCTATATTACTTAGTAGTTTTGAGTGTTGCTTTAGTTATTATTTCCTAAGCAGCTAATCATTTTTGACTTGACCTTTTATCTAGAATTAATTTGATACATAGCTGTGTCTTTTTCTAAATTCCTTGAAGTTGAAAGACAAACTTTCATGCATGTAGGAGTGATGCAAATTGCTTTTATGTTTGTTTGTTTTCCAATACAGAGTTTCTCTATGTAGCCCTGACTGTCCTAGAATTTGCTCCATAGACCAGGCTGGCCTCAGACTCACAGAAATCCACCTGCCTCTGTTTCCCAAGTGCTGGAATTAAAGGTGTGAACCACCACTACCTGGCAAAGTACTTCATTTTAAGAATAATGCTTTAATTATTAATTTTAATTGTGTGTGTTTGTGTGTGCATGCATGTGTGTGCATGTGAATGCATGCCTCTGTGGAGGTCAGAAGAGGGTATTGGATGCCCTGGAACTGGAGTTATAAGCCATTGTGAGAAGCCTGATGTGGGTGCTGGAAAACAAATTTGAGTCCTCTGTAAGAGACATGACTAGATTGATAGTAGCCAATTTTGAGAATGATGACACTGAACAAGAATGGAGTGACACGGTATGACATCCACTCAATAGGGTAAGGATGAAGGTTACTTGTTCCCTGTACATTTGGTTAGAATGTGTCCTGGGACTCAGGAGCATCCTGGTACACACAGTCTCCTTTACTAGCCTTTCTTCAATCTAGGATGGCACACCCTACACAGGATCAGAATTTGCCAATACAAAGAAAAGCCCAAGCCCATTCCCCTGAGCTTGCCAGGGTTGTGTCATCTGAGTTAAAGCTGCTAGGGAATGTCCTGTGGTCCCATTTGGAGACCCCCATTTGAGGAACATAATAAGGGGCAAAAGGGGTGGGACAGGCAGTCAGCAAAAGCCAATGGCATCCTGGCCGTCATTGCCTGAAACTAAATGCATCTAAGTATTTGTCTTTTACCAAAATATTCCATTTGCTTACATAAGATTGATCCAAATTTTCTCCTCTAGTCTATCCTCCATCTTGATTAATTCAGAATTTAACAAAATCGTACAGTGACCTAGCATAGTCTTTACTAGTAAGCTTTGTTCTTGGACTTGCACACCCATGGCGACGCAGGTGGAGTCCACAAAGGGATGAAGTTGACTGCTGGCACTTGCTTTGTTGGCTAATTAAGCTTTTGCTGCCCACAGGGAGAAAAATCTGCCTGAGTTTTCTGGAAAAGTAGAAGGTTTGGTCAGAACGTACGTCTTTGACACGGCACATATTGCAAGCTGAACCCAATTCACGGCAGAGTCAGGGGTACCCGGGTTATCATTGTACCCTTATCGCTGGACCTCAGCAATTTCACAGGGACCCCAGAACTTTCAAGAGTGAATCATCAATCATCCATGCGGTGATGCAGGGTTAATGGACATGTTCAAAAGCATCTGGGACTGACAAAGTCCTGCCTTCTGAGGCCGCCTCGCTGTTTGAAACCCGTCCTCCAGCAAGGCTTAGGGAGATCAATAAGCATCCTAGAGCACCGAGGACACACTAGGCCCTTTCATGTTTTCCTTTGCATAATGACAAAAACAAATCTAAGGGCATTTGGAGCACTTGTCTCGCTGTGACAGCAGCCTCCGGGGGCCCAGGGGTAAATGTGTTAAATAGGTAAACTTCAAATCTGGGGACCCTTCCTGTTCAGAAGAAGAACTCATGCATATTTTAAGGATCAGATATAAGAAGTAGGAACCGGAGGGAAACATCGGCTTAATCTTTGAAACAACAGAGAGAAACATGCATTTGTCTGTAGACACATGGAAATGTTTTTCTTGAAATCATGTGTGTAAGAATGTTCACTAGACAACCAAAATGCAAAAGCAGAGCTTACTGCTACGGAAAAGCTGTCATTTAACTAAAGAGGTCACTTTCGTCCCACCAGGCACACACCCTCTATGCCCACGGCGTGCATGCATCTATTGACTGACATTGTGAAGATAATTTAGAAAGTGTGGAAAGTTCCCAGGACCCCCTGAAATGTGCAGCAAACCTTCAGTTTGGAGCAGTTTAGGAGCATGCGTCACAGCACACAAATCAGGTTGTTTTGCCTTAATAAAGATACAGAGAAACGTCAGACCACTAACGGAAACTTTATTTTACAACTGTTATTGTCTTTGCTCATGAGAGGTCTAAGTAGGCCCAGGAGTAGACACACAGATTGTTAAAAGTTGGTCCATCTTCAGGTTTTAGAGAGCTACTTCCCCTTAACCCTCAACCCTATGCTATAAATTTAACTTTTTATAATGAAGTCAAAACGGTAACGTTATATTGGAAGTCACAAAAATAACCCCCAGCCTCAGCTGGGCAGTGATGATGCACACTTTAATCAGGAGGCAGAAGCAGGCTAATCTCTGAGTTTGAAATCAGCCTGGTCTACAGAGCGAGTTCCAGGACAGCCAGGGCTACACAGAGAAACCCTGTCTTGAAAAAGAAGACAACAATAACACATGCCTCCAACCTCAGGAAAGACAGTGTGTTTGCAAAATGGCAACTGAGCCAAACTTGAAATAGGTGTGGGGACACTCAAAAGCCCTGGACCTTCAATCCAGTCCTCCTGGTGCTCTGGAATACGGGCACCATGCTGTGCTGTGGGAAGTGCTGAGTCAGCCACTTTGTTTATGTCACATTGGTTTGTGTTGTGAAGCCTGTGAGACCCCGAAGGTCCAAACTCTAAACTCTGCCGCTCTGTCCCTTTCATCATGTAGAAGAAGCATGTGAGATTTCATGTGAATCACTAACCTGTGAGGGATACAAGCATGGACTCAGCTTTCCCCAGGGTCAAATAAAAACACAAGTTAAGAAGGACGTGTGGCTTAGGAATTGGGAGTATTCTTGACAGCGTGTGGTTTGGGTTTCTGAAATATTGCAGATCCTACCAGCTGCAGAGCCTCACAGATTGGGATGGTGGGTGACTGCATCTACTATGAGAATGGTCCAGGGGAAAAACCATGTCTCCTCTGCCCCAGATCCTTTCTCCTTTAAGAAAAAAAAAACTCTTGTTTTAATGTGCTACATGTAACGTCTTACAATTATTTGGGGTTTTGTTTCTTTAGAGGAAATTTCATTGCAGGAGTGGAAAAAGATGGCATGACCAAATCCCACACACACACACATACACACACACACACACACACACACACACACACACACACACACACACACAAACTTAGTTCTAAAAGAGAAAAAGAAAAAAAGGGAAAAAAAGGAAGGAAGAAAACAAAGAAAAAGGAAGGGGATCGTCCCCATTTTCCTTATTTATTTTCTTAGTTAGATAGTAACCTTTGGTTTGGGGCAGGGTGGGGATGGGTAAAAATACCCCCTTCGACTACACAGCCCCAAGTCCTTCAGGAGGAAAGTCCTGTGATTGCAGGTCTAGTAATGAAACTGATATTTTAAATCTTATACGTAACAAACTCTGACTACTGTGAGAAACACAGCCTCTGGAGCCAGTCACACGTGAGGGAAATTAGTGGCCTGACAATACCGGCAGGAACGAGATCACAGAATTTCTTTAATTTCAGATGGTGTGAGGAATAGACTATTCTTTCTTTTTGTCGAACTATCTTGATGCTGTCAACTCGCTGTTTGTGTAGCCTGAGCACTTCCATCTGCATCACTTCAGTTCCTCTTATACACCCCCAGTTCATTATCTTATTCCAACATTATTGTTCCCGTGTGCATGCGTGTGTGTGTGTGTACGTGCGTGCTCACATGTACATATAACCTACTGAATCCATTCAGTTCTGCTCACGTGCGCCCCACAGTCACTTATCCTCTGCTTTGAAGGATGGACCTCTGTAATAGTCCCCATCTGTTGCAAATAGAAGCTCCATAATGGAGAGGTGAGAGCCCGCATTTAGAACACAGGTGGAAATTATATTGGTTTAGGAAAATGGCAGAAATGGCAGTAGATGATTCTTCTCTAGTGTCTTTGACCTCTCCAGCCACGGACAGATGACTAGTTTTTTTTTTGTTTTTTTGTTTTTTGTTTTTTTGTTTTTTTTTTTTTTTTGGTTTTTTTTTTTTTTTGGGTTTTTCGAGACAGGGTTTCTCTGTGGCTTTGGAGCCTGTCCTGGAACTAGCTCTGTAGACCAGGCTTGGTCTCGAACTCACAGAGATCCACCTGCCTCTGCCTCCCGAGTGCTGGGATTAAAGGCGTGCACCACCATCGCCTGGCTATAAGATGACTAGTTTTATAGTACCAGCATGAGTTCTTTCTTGTTGAGCAGGTCTTAAGTCTAACAAGTCAGCTATTGGTAACCCCCAAGCCACAAGAGTCACTATTGCATCACTGTGGATATCTTTGTCCTGCTCTTCATGACTGTGGTTCAGGGGCTTTACAGTGGGGAAGAACTCCTACTGGCTTATCTAACTCAGTAGCTTGCGGAGCACCTTCCAATACTGTGAGAGTTAGTCATCCTCAGTATGGAAGCTTCTAGATCAGTTTCAGCTTGATTCTTGGAAGCTCTGTGTCCCAAGTGTGTGTGGGTCTTCATCAACAGGGTCTTACCTTCAAGGTCCAAGAGGAAACCAAGGGCAAAGACAATGACCGCTATTGTTTGGGGAGTCTTTTGGATGGCCCCCAACCAACAACTTAAAGGAAGGTTTCCCATGCCTGGCGCTTGAATTTTTGAAGCCTATGGCTCTTGGGAGAAGTGTTATCACCCTAAGTGGGATAATTTTATTTACATTATTTACATATATACACACATACACATACTTAAGTAAAAAGAAAAAATGTCTCTCTCCCTTTGGTTTTTCTAGTCATCCTTGGTTTTGGTTTTCTTTATTCCTCTTTCCTCCAGCTCCCTAAGTGTCTCCCTTCCCTCCCCCAGATAAAGTACCTACTCCTGTTTTTCTTTACCCCTTTATAAAACCGATGCCTCAGCTCCTTCTCTCTACGCCTGTCCTTACCTTCCCCATGGTCCATTTTATTTTTCTAGTTTCTGTGGTTGCTCCAGGTTATAGATTCACATCTGCAGATGATTTTATCTGCAAATCAGACAGACCATTGATCCTTTGCCTTTTAGGGTCTGGGTCATCGCATTCAAATCTGCAATCTGCATTTTTTTTTTCTTCACAAGAAAAAGTTCATCGCCTAAAATCCATGTCTGGCTGCATTGCCTGGCTCAGGACCATCTCTGCATGTTCCCCTAGAATCTGGGTGTTACCACACAGTTTAGGTGAGCATGCCAAGTACCAGTCATTTTTAACTGCCCCAAATTCTCAGTGTGACCCCCAGAATGACCTTGTCTCTCTTTATCTGTCCATCACCCCCACCCTTCCTCTCAAGACTTCACACCTTTCTCTGTCCCACTTTTCAATGGACAGTCAGGAGGGTCCTTCCCTGCTTCCCCATCCTGCGGTCTCCAGCATCTTTTCAGCATGCTGTGAACAGCTGGTTGTTGTAAGGCCTTTCTCCCAGAGCCTCATGCCTACTCTCACCACTTTTCAGCATCCTCTCTGGTTCACAAAGCAGGCTAAATCTGAAAATCTTGCCCGCTTGTTTTTTGACTGCTGCGCACCTCACTGTCAGCCTCCTAGATTTTCCCAAATGTTGTTGCAGTGTGATTATTTCTACTTACCCTTCCATCCATTCATAACAGTCTGGTCTGGGCTGGTGATGCCTGAGATTCTTCTAGGTAAGATACAGACGTGTTGTCTGTCCAGAAATCCCACATCTTTACATCTTACCTATTGCGAGGCTTTTTTGTTTTGTTTTGTTTTGTTTTGTTTTGTTTTGTTTTGTTTTGGAGACAGGGTTTCTCAGTAGCTATGGAGCCAGTTCTGGAACTAGCTCTTGTAGACCAGGCTGGCCCCAAACTCACAGAGATCTGCCTTTCTCTGCCTCCAGAGTGCTGGGATTAAAGTCATGCTAAGACTTCCCAGGCTGCACGCTTTCAATCTTCTTATGCCATTGTCCAGTTAACAGAAGTCTAAGATTTGCTAGCATGCAACATTTTCGTAACTCAACAACCTCATTTTGATCTCTGCTCTTGCTATGAACGTATCCATCCCAGATTACTCACAGTGTGAACTGTTGAAAGTCCAGCCAGGAGAGCACCTCACCACATCCACCCAGTTCTTAGCCACTAGAGATCAAACGCAGACACCTCAAAACTGTGGATCTACTCGGTGCCAGACTTTCTTTGGCATCATCATGGTAAGGGCCTAAGTGTACATTGGACCCAATGCCTGGATTCTGACCCTAGCTGGTTTTTCAAGGACATGGCCTTTCTGCACTGACTCTTTGTCAGTGTGAATCCTGTCTGCTGCCTCAGTTTCTCTGTTTTCCTCTTACACTTTCCCTTGGGCCTCTCCCATGATTTAAGAAAATACACTTTTCATTTTTAGTCCTGTATAGTCCAAATATTAGATAACTATAGTCATGGGATTAGATGCCTACCTGTATATGTACAAATCATGACAGAAAGCACCAGACCCTCCCCAGCTCTTCCCATGCTTGTAGCGCTGAGCACGATGCTGTACACACAGCAGTCAGTGAACCTCCTTGGCTGACTTTAAATAGAAAGCACTGGTTTTTCTTGATTACTAGCTTCTTCTAGTGGCTGCCTAAACCCCAATAGGCAGGAAGAATGATGACCAAACACAGACGCTCTGGGTTGGATCTAGAACAAGAGAATGGAGGGATGCCCGAGAGGAAAGACAAACCTGAAAGAGGAGAGAAGAGGAGACAGTGGGAAAGAGTCCAGATGAGAGTCCTAGTTAACGCAACAGATCGCTGCGTTCATGGATCCTGCAGAAGATGGAGGACATCAAGAAACCCCGGGAGGAGGACATTGTTTTGAGATAAACCTATTCCAGTCTGCCACATCCAGTTATTCCTCGTGCTTGGCACTCAAGGGCTAGAAGCTGGCAGAAAAGGACTGGATTATTCGGAGTTGAAAAATGAATCAAGTTCTGGACTGAGAAGAAATCTTCAAGCAGTGAAAGACTGTTGCCAAGCATGCTGTATAATTTTTCTGTCTGGATGTGAATTACAGTCTGAGCGGAGGAAGCACCAGTAAAGCAAAGTAGCCTATGCAATCTGAATGGTGGGGAAAGGGGGCAATGGACGGATACAAGCTCCTCCCTCCAAGAGGGCAAATGATTCCAGGTCCTAATTTCAAGGCCTGACAATTTCTTCTTATGTGTTGGGTTTCACTACAAAAGCCGTAGGGATCCTGCTAGCCATTGGGTTAGCTGTTCAGGTTAGTCCTTTCCGCCAGAAGGGAAAATGAGGAACAATCTTATGGAGTCTCGAAGACAAGAATGAAAATGTCAGACACATAAACGAGCTGAAGAAAGCAGACCCCATGGATTTCCCTGGGGCAGCAGGCTGAGTGCAGGGAGCAGTGAGAGACACCCTGCTCAGGGAGGGGCGGCCCCTGGGAAATTTCCCCTGAAGACGCGGATCTACCAATGAAGTTGCGTTACGATTACATTTGCCCTGTCACTGACTTTGTTTTGTGAAAACAAATGCTTTTTATCTGTGGCAGATTTTTTGAGAAGACAAACTCCAACTGCTGTCAAACCAGAGCCAAGAGGAAATAAAAGATTTGCCAAAAATATTTCATCGGCAAACAGCCCATCCATTATATGCGGGCTCTTTAACTGGCTGTGAACTGCAGTTCACCTTTGGCATTGAATACATTTTTAATTTTCACTGCTTCACTATTTACACACGTTGTAAATACTGCAGTGACCTTGTGATGAAACCAGTCCAGTGGTCACGGAGGCTGGAGCAGAAGAAGATTGCGGTAGGCATTTGAGAAGCTCGCTAGCTTTGAATATGCAGAATTAAGGCAGGCTAGATAAAAATGTGTGGGCAGCCACTTTCCAGGAAGTTGGCATAATCCTTTTGCCCCAGCACCTTCAGGTCTACCCTCTTCCTCAGGAATGCTTCTAGAGGTTTGAGCGTTGTGGTTTAAGTTCTGTGGCTCAAACCAGGGAAAGCTGTACTTACAGGTGCTAAGTCCACCCGGAATTTCCTTTGGTAGAGGGTGGAGAAGGAAGGGCTCTCTTAGGAGACATGAGGACTAATGACCTAATGACCCCCTGGGGGCTGTAGTCTACCTCAGTTAAAAAGAAAAAGAAGTTTATGTTGAATCAAAGACAGGGCAGTTTTCTAGAAAGGATTGCAAATGAGTGTATGTTTTTAATCCCTTCTCAAGCCACAGAAGGAAGGTTGAAAGGGTGCTGAATGCAGCCATGTGAAACTACTGAGGGCTATCTGTAGTGCTGTTGAGAAATACAAAATAAATGCAGAAACTTCATTACTATACAAATAAATAGAGATTCTCAATAATGGAAAATATAGGCTAATAAGTATGCAGTAATATATATATATACATACATATATATATATATACACTTGGGTTAATATGTATGCAGTACTATATATACTTGGGTTAATATATATGCAACACAGAGTGAGTATCTTTTAGATGAAATGCTTTCAACCAGACTTCAACTGTTTTGGGGATTGGGGACCATTTTGCAGGAGACCCAGTTAAGAACACAAGCTTTTTTAAAAAAATTATTTATTTATTTTTATTTATTATTTATTAGTTTATTATGTATTCAGTGTTCTGCCTGCATGTATCCCTGCAGGCCACAAGAGGGCATCAGATCAGATTGTTGTGAGCCACCATGTGGTTGCTAGGAACTGAACTCAGGACCTCTGGAAGAACAGCCAGTGCTCGTAACCTCTGAGCCATCTCTCCAGCCTGAAAACAAGCTTTTTTCCAAACATGCACTTGGCATACACAGAAGGAAGTTTTATACACCATCTTTAGGGAGTTTTATACACCGTCTTTAGGGAGTTTTATACATCATCTTTATAGATTTGTACTTGGATCCATCACGTGAGGTCACATGGACTTTTCCACTTCTTGAATCATGTCATGGAGCTCAAAAGTTTAAATGTTGACTCTCTTTTCCATCTTCCTCTCGGAGAGGCAGCTTCGCTTCTGCCTCTCTCCCCACTTCTCTGCTTCCCCCTTCTCTGTCTCTTTCTTCTCTTCTCTTCTCTCTCTCTCTCTCTCTCTCTCTCTCTCTCTCTCTCTCTCTCTGTCCTCCCCTTCACCCTTCCTCCTCCATAACCCCCTGAATAAACATTCAACCTCACCCTGCATGTCTTGTCTAAAAAGAAAAAAAAGAAAAAAAAAGTTTAAATGTTAAAATCCTTCTGGTTGAGGTTTTAGTGTTAGTGCTAATTCAACCTGTATATTTATAAGTGCACATTAGAGTAACTTCCCTGGAATTTGAGATTTGGGTTAAAGATTTTTCCTGTATTTATTTCTTTAAAGATTTCAAGTAAGAGCCTGGTGATGGTGGCATATGCCACTAATCCCAGGACTTGGGAGCCAGAGGCAGGTGGTTCTCTGTGAGTTCGAGGCCAGCCTGGTTTATAAGAGTTATTTACAAGACAGACTCCAAAGCTGCAGAAAAACCCTGTCTCGAACCCTCCTCCCCCCAAAAAAGAGAAAGAAATAAAGAAAAGATTGCAAGTAAATATAAATTTGTAAAATAAATTTAATAGTGGAAAAATCATAAAAACGTGCCTTTCTTTCTGCTCTATTTCCTCCCGTCACTTCTAGGCACCATGTTCTGGAGCTATGCTGGCAGTTTCCAATAGCTATCTTACTCTTGGTCTCATGTTTTCTAAGCAGAAAATTTTAAATTAGTCAATAAGCTAAGAAATGTAGCCATCCGAAAATAATTTCTGTGAGAATTGGAAACTATGGAAGAGTATATTCACATGTCAAAATTCAAAGAAATTGATGTTCTGGTACCAAGGAAGCTAACACAAAGACAGATTTCGACAGCTAGCAGCTTGGCACACTCAGAACACTGAGAGTCAAGGGGAGAGAAAGCAAAGGAGATGTTCTTTATACTCCCTAAGAGGCACCTGGGGCTCTGAGTCATTCAAAAATAAACAATACCCCGAAATGTTTCACTTTTTTCCTTGTCCAGACACAAGGAACTCAAAGGAAGCCCACTTGGTCCATTGTCAAACTCATCCCAGCTTCCAATAAAGGACAAAAGTGAGCTTCCATTTCCACACCCCAGCAGAATCACCAGAGCAGCAGGCAATCCAGAGGCTGGGAGGGAATCCAGAGCTTCGGAACCCATTCTCCTTGAGAAGAATCCTCAGCTTGTCTTCAGAATCAAGCTACACCTTTCAGGTGATAACAGCCTTATGAGTTGTTCTTCAGACCCCTTGTCCCTCTGGATAACGGCTCATAGCAGCTCTGGGCAGCGAGCAGAAACGGTAATGCCTACAGGCTGAAGGGCCAGAGAAAGACTTCGGAATTCTTACTTCACTCTGGCAGCCCCCTTGGAAGTCACATGTTGCCATGGCAAAACCACAAAATTGAAGCAATCTGGGAAATCTGACTCATCCCCAGTTCACCAGCATCGCTTGAGCAAGATGTAAAATTTCAAGCCACTGAAAAATTGGAAGTTTGTGTAACTGCAGCATAGTTTAGCTATGACATAAAGCTAATTCAACATATCATTTGTATATTTTATAATATACATAATTACCGAACAGAAACTGTAGGAGCAACCAGAAGAAGAATTAAACAAATTTATTCAAAGGCAAAGGGTTTCCTTTTTCCTAGGTAGAAGTTAGTCACACAGCTATTCAGTATTTTCCTAATTTCAAAGATAAAGCAGATGGGAGGGAGGAAAGAGCAACTTCAAAATCCAAACAAAACCAGACTGACTAAAAAGGAAAAGAAGTAGGTTAGTGTGAAACGTCTCTTCTACAGTGCTAAGTAGGAGACTGCCCTGAGTTTTGAGACTGAAGATCACTTCATAAACATTCTAAGTGTAGCTTTTATAATCGTCACAGAGTCTGGGATGCATAACACATGGTACAGCAAAAATCTGTGGCAAAATAAATTTGACAGCTTTTATTTGGGCAGAGTCAAGAAGAACCCAGGTCAGAAGAATCGAGACTCCTACAGTAGGGATGCAGACTTGAGTACCCCGTACAATCAAGAGACCTACAGTAGGGATGCAGGCTTGAGCATTCAGTACAATTGAGACACCTACAGTAGGGATGCAGGCTTGAGTACCCCATTCAATCGAGATGCCTACAATAGGGATGCAGGTTTGAGTACCCCCGTACAGGCAACTGGGATGACAGGCACAACACCGAGCTTCCCTGGTAGACAAAGGAATGCATTTATTTAACTCGTTCCAACAAGAAGATCTTAGTTAGACTTCACTGGCAGTTTCTGACTAATGAAGACTACAGTTCATTTTGTTGTTTATGTTAGGATTCAGTTTGCATAGAAGAAGCTATGGGGTTTCCCCAGCCTTTCAAGTATAAAAGTATTTTCAAATACGCAGAACATAGAGCCCACAGATTTTTCTTTCCTAAAACTTTAACTTGGCACATGCGAATATGTTATCCATTCATCCAGGGTCAGTAATTGTGGTGGTTTAAGTAGGTGTGGTCCCTACAGATTCATGTGTGTGAATGTTTGGCCTATAAAGGATGGCACTAGTAGGAGGTGTGGCCTTGTTCGAGACAGTGTGGTCTTGTTGGAGAAAGTGTGTCACTGTGGGGGTAGGCTTTGAGGTCTCATATGCTCAAGCTATACCCAGCGTGGCATACAGTCTCTCCCTGCTGCCTGCCAATCAAGATGTAGAACTCTCAGCTCCTTCTCCAACATCATGTCTGTCTGTATGCCACCTGCCACGATGATAACATACTAAACCTCTGAACTGTAAGCCGGCTCCAATTAAATGTTTCCCTTTATAAGAGTTTCCATGGTCATGGTGTCTCTTCACAGCAATAGAAACCTTAACTAAGATACAATCATTTATGTGGCGTTTAACCTGTGCCATCACTACATCCCCTCTGTCTACTGTAAAACTGGCTCATATTAAATGCTCAAGAGCTATTTGTTCAATTATGTTTCAAAGTGATTAAAATTGCAATAAAGGCATCAACAGATACAACACAGTACAAAATGACTATCAAACCATACACGAGTCAGAGTTACGTGATACTTTTATTATTTAAAGCATAGTCTTGATCTGAAAGTTTTAGAATTGTTCTTTCAAACGGGGAAGTGATGGGGATGAAGGATTTTAGGTTCTCTGAGAACTATCTTTTACACAGCAGGATAAGTAGATCTCTATTTTTAAGATAGCATATAAAAGAAGACAGCCATTGTTACCAATGGCAACCAAATAAAATCATGACGTAAACTTTTCAGTTCGCCAAGAACAAAGCATATAAACGTATTAGGATACATAACCATCTAAAGAAAAAATTTTAAAAGAGCTAAAAATTTGTTACAAGCAACAAGTTAAACACCCTTTGAAAGGGATTAAAGTATAATTTATGTAGCATAAAATATTCAATTCAAAATGTTTTAGCGTCACACGTCCCAGTGTGACCTTCAAACTCATTGTGAGGCGCAATCTGATTCCATCCTGGCTTCAGGTAACCATGAGTCTACTTTCTCTTGATATGTAGATATCTTTTTCAAGATTCAGTTAAACTCTTAGAAAAGAGGTTCATATTGGTTTATAAAATTTTATCTTATTTTGAATTTTTGTTTCAGTTTATATGTTTGTCTATGGGAGTGTAGTGAGTACAGTTGCCTTTGGAGGACAGAAGACAGCAATAGATCCCCTGGAGCTGTGGTTACAGAAGCTGTGAGCTGGTCAACGTGGGTGCTGGGAACAAAACCCAGGTCCTATGTAAGAGTAGCCAATGCTCTTAACCACTAAGCCATTTCCCCAGGCCCTCATAATAGTTTTTAAATGGACATCCTGTGAAAAACACAAATAAAACATAATGGTTTAGGTTAAAAATAAAGGTAGCATGATGCCAAGAAAGCAAAATAAAGAAAACTTCAATTAAAAATCCTAATACCATATAAAACAGAAATCAAGGGCACTGAATGATTTAGGAAGGAAATAAGAGGCAGTTTGGCAGTTTCTCCAAAATTCAAAAATAGAATTGTCATGAAATACAAACTTTTCACTCCTTAGACATGGAGCCAACAGAACTGGAAATAAACAGTAAAGTAAATGCTTAGATGAGAGCGTGCATGAGATCACTGCTTACAGCTGTGGAAACAAACAAGCCCAAAGGTGGAAAACAAACTGGAAACACAAGCTAGGATTTGTGCGTCCCCTGGTGTCCGTGGGGAATGCTTCCAGAACACATGTAGTTAATTTATAATATGTAACATGATGTAAACACTGGTGAAACTATTATATACATCATTTAGAAAGCAATGACAATAAAAGGTCTGTATGTAGTCAACACCACGTTTTGTTTTTGTTTTGTATATTTTTTCTCTTTGGTTGATTGAATCTATAACTGCAGTTATAGAGGGCTGGGTAAACCGTTGCTTACTTGGTGATACTTATTAGTAATATGTGGTATACTGTGACCAACTGCGTGACACACAAAACTTAAGGGAGGGAGGATTTATTGTGCTCACTGTTTCTGAGGTTTTGCCCTCGTCCTAGGTTAGGCATAGCATCGTGGCATGGGGAGCACACTGGTGGAGGCTACTCACAGTCCAGTGGATAGGAGGCAAGCTAAGAACTAGCGGATAGAACTTTCAAAATGATACCTCAACTAGCTCTGCCTCCCAAAATATCTGTACCAGCTAGAGACCGGAGTGTTAAACCATAAGCTCATAGGGCTCATCTAATACTCAAACCACAGCACTGGATAAAACAACAAAAATACTGATACATTCGGCAACACAGAAGAACCTCAAAAACACATGGGTGTGAACGAATTCTGACCGGAAAGGGCCCAGATTCTACTCTTGCGAAATGCCCAGGACTGGTAAAGCCAAGGAAATATAAATCTGATTGGTGAAAGCAGCAGCGGGGGTCAATGCTTTGGTGGCTACAAATTTTATTTGGGGGTGGTGAAAATATTTTGGAACTAAATAGAGCAAGCTGTTGGACGATATTGTGAAAATGCTAATTTCCGTCACTTGTTCTCTTTAAAACAGTTAAATCCATGTTTTAGCCATATTTCTTGTCTTTCAGGATGTCTTCAATTCGTGATTCACATCCCCATGAATTCTCAGAATATCACAAGGTTTCTCGCCAACATTGTATGTCTTCCGGGGTGATTCCTGGGGTCAAAGGGCAGTAGGAGCTAATGCATGATGGGAGGTTAAAATAAATCTACCACAACTAACGAGATAAAGCGTGAGTCGGACTTTATGTAACTCCTTGAGACCCGAGGAAAAACTACTCTAAGTTTTTCTTAAACTAGGGGGACAATGCTTTTTTTTTTTTTTTTCATTTTTCTGGGCTTGAAGAATAAAACAGAAAAGCAAGGACCAGGCCTAGGAGAAGAGAGTCCTTTTTGAAGTTAAGTCGCTCCATCTCAGCGTCGCCGGCAGTTTCCACGCCTGGTGGGTGCGTGGCGGAGAGGAACTAGATAATTAAAAGATGCGGAAAAGCATGAAACACAATATTTTTTTTCATAGCCAGTGATGCCATTCTTCCTTGAAATACTGCCTCTGAAGATCAAAGATAAACAAACAAGCTGGGGAGGGGATGGAAAGCGACTCCGAAGTCCCAAAAAGCCTTTTTCGTTTTCTGAAAGGCAGAGAGCCTTCCTTTCGGAATGTAAACGTTCCTCGAAACTTGCGATAATTATGGATGTAAAGGAGGGCTTTTGTCGCAGTGGGGTCTCTTATCTGCGCTGACCTGTGTCTCCTTCAGATGGGGATGTGGGCCCCAATTCTCAGGATTTTAGAAAAGAATGCGTTCAAGTGGGGGGCGGGAGGGGGCGGACGAGGAAGCTGAGCTGGGCAGACGGTTTAACATGCAAATGTCCCCAGTTTCTTTTAGGTGGAGGATCAAGGTTTGGCTATTTTCAACTTCTTTTCCCCTCCCCCTCTCTTCCCATCCCAGTTTAGCTTGGAGAGTTCTGTGGGTGTGACAGGGGCTTTGTGTGGGGAATTCAGGGGAATGAAAGGGCCAAGGAGACCCAGTTGAGGGAACAAACTTTTGGGGGTCAGTGAGGTCAGTTTGGAATAAAAGTGTGGCATTGTTGGTATTAAGGACATGCTCTCCGCAGGGTGTCCTGAGCTGGGCACACAACTCCAGGCCTGTTTATTCAACACTGAAATACCTAAGGATGGGCCTTGGGGAGAAAAGAGGAACGAATGCCAGAGGCCTGCACCTTCCAGCTTCAGAGCGCTCCGGGGACACACACAAAGACCTGCTCTTTCCACATTTCGGGGAAGAAAGTGCCTGTGCATAACCCAAAATTAATTGATTAATTAACCAATGCATTAAACGAAGAGCTTCCCGTGGCATTTTTTTTTCTCCCTCTCTCTGTTCTCCCCCTCCCTCCGCCCACCATAGACAATCCGGGTCATTGAAAACCCAAGATAGAAACAGTTTCTTAACAGTGTTTGAAAACAACCTTTGTTTCCATGGAAGTAGCGAGGCTCTCCATGGCTTCCTTCTAAAAGACAATCACCCACTTCAGACCTAGAGGGCCAGAGGGAGGGAAGGAGATTTCTTTTTGTTTTGTTTTCTCTTTCTTTCTTTCTTTCTTTCTTTCTTTCTTTCTTTCTTTCTTTCT
>JABTXL010007457.1:6956538-6987973 GCA_025134845.1 Neodon shergylaensis
TTCCTTCCTTCCTTCCTTCCTTCCTTCCTTCCTTCCTTCCTTCCTTCCTTCCTTCTTTCTTTGAAACAATTAAATGAGAGAGATTGCTTGCCACAGTCCACACACTGTTAACCTAAGGAGACATTAGTAGTCCTTACTGTTCCCTGCTCGTCATCTACGATGCATCATGGTGAGGTCGGGAAGACAGATGGAGGACTGAGGAAGAGCCTGGCCCAGTGGAGCTGGAAACGGGATTAGAGCAGAGGGGAAAGGCTCCTGAGTCCTAGACAAGGATGTCATCCTCCAGGCAGTGGGAAGGGAGAGAGGGACATCCATTTCCAGAATCCAAAGTAAAAAGGACGTCAAAGGATGAAAATGAGGAAATTCACCAGATGACTCTCCCTTTCTGGTTTCTTGTTTGCTTGTTTGTTTGTTTTTAAGGGCCATGTGAGCTTCCCCCCACGCTAACGCGGGGCAACAAGATCAGGGCACACAACTCCTGAAGAAGGCAAGTGCTGGCTTCTGTGTTATAGGCTGGCAGAGTTTTAAATAGCAGAGGAGAAGACAGATGAGGTTAACACTTGAAAACCACTTTGAAACAGTGAAGAGTGACATAAGGCCATCGCGTCCAATGGAGTTTAATGCGGGCACATTGGCAGCAGCTGGCAAGACCCGGAAGTGGCGACTGAGAGAAGCAGCGTATGATGGAGGCCATCCAGTGAGCATCTGGAATGGGGTGAGGTCCTGGAGGATTATAGTGTTGACTCTGAGATTGAGACAGCAAGGTTTCGGGAAGTTGAATTAAGGCGTAGAGTACTGAACAGTTTGTCATGGGACGTCTGTGCCAGCAGGGACAGCAGCTAAAACTCTGTGGCCGTAATTCATTTACAAGGTGGTGGGGATGTGGCATGTGAGTTTGTGCTGCCAGGAAATCGCATGAGTGGTGACGAGATGGGATAAACTGGCCATCAGTCAAGAAGACATCACTGATGCGGCTAATCAGGAATGGGGTGGTAGAGGAAAGGAAAGACACAGAACTCACTGCTTTGTTATGGAAACTGTAGAGGTGGAGGGATGTGCAGAATTTGGAAAGAGTTCCTATACAGAGTGTGGAGATACTTTTGGCCTAACTCTTGTGGAATTAGAATGACAGATATTGAGCCTGTGGTACAGTGTAGACAAGGAATCTGGAATATTGCAGGGTGAAAAATCTCAAGACATGGACTAAAGGGATAGAAGGGGCGATTGGGGGCAAGGTGAGAAAGATAGAACAGGTTCTTGATGAGACCTCTTGGGAAAAACAAAACAAGAGGCTTCCCGACTTGTGGCCATGGGAGTGAGCATGCCCAGTACCAGAGCTGGGGCCAGGTACCCAGCCCTTAGTTTTCTCCTGCACATCACCATCCTGCATCTTCAGGGACCCTCTCATCACAGGCCCCTCTTTCTGAAGATGGGAGGGCCATGTGGAAATCAATATGGAAATCCATGAAAGCAAAGGAAGCCCAGCCTGTTCTACTTGGCCACATCCTAAAGGCAACTCCCTGAGAAGGTGAGTTTGGGTCAGGTGCTTCTGCTTCAGATAGGGTGGGACTACTGACCTTTTCCTGCTGACTTTGGCTGCAGTCATTCTATAGACTAAGCACATTCCCCTCATCCACATTGCTTTGCCCGATGTCATCACAACAATGAAGAAAGACCCAGAAAGGAGATCAAACAAATCAACACAAACCCCACAGGTTCTGAGCCTCCGAAGGGCAGAAGCTGAGCCAGAGAAACCGTTGCCCTTTCACCTGGGGCAAATGCATAATGAGAGGTGCCCATTAAATGAGCAAATGAGTTTAAAATCTGGACATTGCCTGCCAGTGAGAGATAAGGAGGGAAGCATGCTACCAGGCTGCCTCTTCAGAGACAGCTGATTTGGCTACATTAGCTGGTCATTTCAAAATGTGGGTCTCTGTGGCTTGGAAGAGACCCTAAGTCAAATAAAAATTGTCCCCAGTTCACAGGAAGATGGTAAAATGATCACCCTAATACTCTCATTTGACAGAACTGAGGTAAGGCAGCGTAGCACCAAGGTGAGGTGGAGAAAGAAGATGCCCTGGGACTTCACGTGAACAGCCATGGCACTCATTTCTATCCAGTGTACACGACTGACATTAATCCTACATCGCTTGTGGTGCCTACCTTGAATTCTGACCCTGCACTCCCCCTTGCTGGGCATCAATTCGGCCAGCTAGTTAGCAAGCAAGAATTACACTCTTGTGTGCCAGGAATGTGGTGCCACTGATGGCAGACCCCAAGAAGCAGATATGTGTTGAGAGGGGCAGGAACACCGCAGGCAGCAGAGGGAGTGGCAAGTGCTCTAGTCTAAAGAACCACAGAGGTGGATGGCATCTGAGGAAGGACACTCAGGGTGACCTCTAACCTCTACGAACATGTGTATACACACACCACACAATCATACAGACACACACACAAAAACACAAGACCACAAGAGGTCATGGGTACCCAGCGAACAGGCACCGCACCTTCCACCCTTCCTGATAGGTGCCTGCTGCTGTTGAGAGAGTGGTAGTGTCTGTTGTGCTTTCAGTGTGATGGCAGGAATATCACACCCAGGCAGTAGATCTGTCCTGTGTTCCCATCTATGGAAGGTAAAAACAAAGAACCATGGTCCCAGAGTTTTCTCTCTGAATGTCTTCTCTGAGCCCTTGATGCAAACCTAAAGTGGTCCCACAGTTTTAGGGGAACCTTCTTTTTGATAAAGCTGCTGGGAACCAGCCAAATCCCAACTGCCCAGCCATGTCCACAGTTAACGGTGGCATTGTAAGCAGGGGTTCTCTGTTGAATGAACCTCAGCTTTTACCAAAAGCCTGGACTAAGCTGCAGACTAACCAGAGAGATTGCCTACTGTGGAATGTTCCAAACACCACTGGCATGGAATGGCAAAGGCTACCAGAAAAACAGCACCCAGAAGCAGAATTTGATGGGGGAAGAGATGGCCTCATTCTTTGAGTATTTTCTAATTTTCTCTTTCAGTGTGTTCAGAAAGTCTATAGTCAGGGTAGCCTTATTGCCTAGATGCAGATAATAAGCGCCAGATTGTAGGGGACTTGCTCTGGAATGTGAGTTAGGTAGAAGATAGAACCAGAAGTGGGGCGGGGCTCTCTTTACTAAGCAGTATAGTTTTTGTGAAGTCCAACAATCCTTAGATCCTGGAATGGTACCCACTTGATGAGTCTAGACTCTCCTCAGAGGCAAGAATAACATTCATCAAGTGAGCATGCTTGTTTACAAGAAATCATAATACAGTACTTCTTAAACACTCTCATGTGTGAGAATGACTGCTTAGTATTGTATACCTTAGCTGCGTATAATACTGTTGGTTAACACTTTCTTCTCTTAGTCTTAGAAACACCGCTTCATTTTCATGGTGCTAAATGTTATTCAGAGAGAAAAGGGAGTACTGCATAATATTTTTGTCAGATTATATTTTTTCTAGCTATTTTTTCACAATTTAGTTCAATTAGAATAACCTGAATATGTCTATTGTTTATCACTTATGTTATTTTTCCCCCTGAGAGTAATTTTTTTCATTTAAACCTATAGGTTCAGTTATTTGCTTAATAAAGTCTCCATTTCTTTTGCTTTTAATCTATATTTTTGTTGCTTTTTGGCTTCTTTATTTTGAGAACTCCAGTGGCTTTTCTGTCTCTGTGACTCAATAGCCTCAAGCAGAGGGTCTTATCATTGTGGCTCAGGCAGAGGGTGGATTTCAGGGCTAGGCAGTAATTTGCTGGTTTCCTCTTTATCAGAGGCTGTCCACAGTGGGCTTTTCACCACTAATCTGACTTCATGAATGATGCCAGTCTGAGTCAAGAAAAGAAGGTCCGAGACCCACATGACAGCAGAATTCATTTCCTAGAATATTTTCCAGTGAGATCATTCTTTGGCAAACTCAAATAAGTGTAGGAATTATGAAATAATCTCTTTTTCTCGGGTTCTAGCAGTAAGTCCTCTATGAGCATAAAGCAAAGCAAGATGTCAACTTCGTCTGTCAACCCATCCCCGGCATCCAGCATTGGTCTCCATACCTAGTCCAGATGCCTGATATTTGATGAGGGAGTAAACAAGAGTCATAAAGTTGAACTAATATGCAGTTAGAGTTGAAAACAAAGGAATCCAGTATGTCTTATTTTCACTATGACTCTACTGCCAACATTGTGAAGAGCACACAGACTTCAGTCTTAATGACTCTATGTTTTCATTAAGTCTGAGATGCTAACGACCCTTTTAAGAGTCTTTGGCTTCAGAAAATCTCGTAGAACCAGAGCATACATGAGAGACATTCTGCTGCTCTGAGGCCCTGCAAGGCATGAAAGGGGCCGGAGTATCAGAGTACCCTACATCACAGTTCAGTGTGACTGTCCCATGCAGTAATGTTTGCATTTTGTTGTTGTTTGACAGAGGGTCTCCTGCAGCCCACATGGACCTCCAACTTGCCCTATAGCCAAGGCTAACCTTGAATTCCCAGTCCTTCTGCCCCTACTTCCCAAGGACTGAGATTAACTGCGTGCAGCACCATAACCCAACTTGAGTGTATTCCTTTAATGCCTCTGATGTTTGATGTCCTTATTTGCAAAATCACAAGTTAGTGCTTTACAAAGTTGTGGGAATTTGGCAACGGCTTGTGAGAAACCTTTATAGTGCACCTCACAGAACAAAACAAGCCAGGTATTTAGGCAAGGGTGCCTAATATTTGTGGACTTGGGACACCCATCTCTTCCACCTCATCTTTCCAGAGCCTAAGAGTTATCTCTGCCCCTTCATATGGAGTGAGGGAGGGGCCGATAAACTTGATGACTGAAGGGGTATGTGCATTAGAATCCCCCACAGCCCTATTCTCTCAAGTACTGCTTCCAGCAACTCCCTCTAGCCATGTCAATTGTATGATATCACATGGGGAAGGCACAGTTGCCCTGTATCCCAAATGCTAAAGTGTTAGGCTTTATATTAAGAGCGATAGGGAGAATTATTAAATGTGCCCTCCCAGAGGATCTCATAGCTTCACTGAGGGTCAGATGCCATCATGGACCCTGGTGTGCCAGTCTCAAATGACATCTATTTAAATTGCACATCTGTTTCTTGATCCCATCTTCCCTGAAGCCTAACACTTCAACTCATTCCCCACAATTTGTCCATGTCCTTGATATTAGTCTTCCCCCATGAAGAGTTCTATGCTGAAACCTAGGTAAAGGACTCCAGGGTCCATCAAGAGTCACAATGCAGGTGACCAGACTCATCAAGCAACTAGATCTGTTGTCCCAAGCAGTCTCAGACTTAGTCCTAGTCTTAGGGTTGGCCTAAATGCACCTTGAAGCATGCTTAAAGGAACTGCTACCAGGATTTCAGGAATAAAAAAAAAAATTCCTGGAAACTAAGTCCCAGACTTCAATATTCATACAAGCAACTCAGGTTGACATTCCCTTGTAGCTTTCCTGCTCTCCTCCAGGACTTGTTGAGGGCTTGGGATAAGATGGTGAGCAATGGGAGATGAGGTCTTGCACAAAATGTGTGTTTCAATCACGGGTGGGCACAGGGAACCTAAGTACCCATCGGAGCAGTGGCCAGAATGCCTGGACACAAGGTGGCAGAGTCTAGTAACTAGGTAACTGTTCAGATCCTTGGGAGGGGCAACTTCTGAAAGGCCAAGGTTTGGAGGAGGCAGAACTTACCATTGGAGGTGGAGAAAGCAGCAGAGGAGGAAGTGCAAAGGGGAGACAGGCAGGCCAAGGTGCTGAGAGGTGGAAAGGGCAGAAGTTCAGACCAGAGCTGGGGACCCCAGCATGCAGGAGTATGTGCATTGTGGGAACAGATGCGACTTTTCCCATTGACTGGAGTCTCAGAGGTCGCCTGGGGTGCAAAAAAAGGATAGGGGCGCTGTGGCTTAGATGCAGTCTGCCTCCTGGGGTTCATGTGTTGAAGCCACTGTCATCAGTGTGGCTGTGGGAAATGTGGAAATTTGAGTGCTTAGACCCCAGCCAGACCTTGTGACACACACCAATACTAAGGAAGTCCAGGCAAAAGCATCAGAAGTACAGGGCTACCTCATGCTATGAGGCAGAACCTTGCCTTTAAACAAAGGTGAAGCTTTGAGGAAGGCCCTTAGGTCACTTGGGAGGATGCTTTCAACGGGGTTTGGAGACCCAGATCCATCCAGCTTTGAGATATGAACTGAGATGATACAGCAGGCCAGGAGTGTGGGGTGGTCAAGTGGGGTATGGGGGTTGCGGCCTACACGTTTTGTTTTCATGTTAAACATACAATACTGTAAACCAAAAAAAAAAAAAAAAACCCACCAGAAAATAAAACAAAGCAAACAAACAAGCAAAAAACCTCTCTTTTCTTAATAAACTTAGCCTGTCCCCTGTATTTTTGTTGTAGTGTTGAAAGTGGAATACAGAAGGCAAGCTAGAGGAAAACTGAAAAGAGTAAGATGGGGCGGTGGTGGCGCACGCCTTTAATCCCAGCACTCGGGAGGCAGAAGCAGGCGGATCTCTGTGAGTTCGAGACCAGCCTGGTCTACAGAGTGAGTTCCAGGACAGCTACATAGAGAAACTCCGTCTTAAAGAACCAAAAAGTGGCATGGGGATTAGAAGCAATTTATACCCCCAATTATCCCAATGACGAATAACACAGACTTGTACGACTCTTGCTAAACCCTTTGAAAGACTCTTCATGCCCATTCTCACTCTCCTTCCAGCTGTGCTCCGGGGTCTCTCAGGCACTGATCTTGGTGCTGATGCTCAGCATCTGAGTTTTGGAACCCTGTTTCCCCTTAGCAGCTGAGGGATTTGAACCACCACCTCTACCTCCCCAGAAGGCAGTCCTTTCGTCTGGCTGCAAGTCTCGTGCTGACTGACCCTGCTCACAGGCAGGAGTTGGGTGATTCATTCACAACTGGCACAAATCCAGTTGTGTAAAAACAAACCCGTTTGATATGTGCACATACAAAGTTTATTAATAGCTGGGAAAGCCACAGGCCCGTCTCTGAGCTGTGGTGGGCCAGCCAAGCGAATCCTACCCCTGAGGATGGCTGCATCCCACCCACCGTGATTTTTTTTTCATCCTTTCTCGTACAGAGAAAGCCGCCCTCTCTCAGCTCTCCAAACACCTAGCACCTCTACATCCACCAGGAAGACCTTCTTATTTTTAAAATACAGCAGAGTTGAAAAGGAAGCTAAAAACGATTTTGCACATTTGCTAATTGGCAGCCTGAGAAAGGCAAGGTTAAGGAAGGGCCTGAACCCTCCGGACTATTGCTGGGGGAAAGGCGCCCTCTACCGGTGGACACAACCATGAGACACTGTACACTGAGAAATGTTTTATTTGGGGGATGCTTGCTTGAATTCTGTTACCTACAATGCAGGGGCTTTTCTTAAAGGATTTGAACGAAAACAAGCGGGCCATGGCTCATTCAAGAGAAGTCTTGTCCTGTGTTTACTCATGATGCAGAGTGGTTTTCAAGTTTGTACTAGAGGTGAGCACAGAGCAGGCTGGGCTTAGAGATGGAAAAGGCTGTGCTGTGTTTACGTAAGTGGTCAGGTGGAACACCATATAGGCATCTAATAAGCAAGGCTGGCCTCATTCTTGATCTTCCTGCCTCTGCCTCCCCGTGTAGATGTGTTCCCCATGACTTTATTTAGTAAATACCGTGGCTGTGTGGAAGAAAAGGTAGGCATGTCTGTGACAAGGAAATCATCTTAGCGGTCTGGTGGTAGCACCAGGTCTCCAGCTTTGAACTGAGCCTGGAAGATGGCATTTTATGATGGGTAAGGATGGAGGATTGAGGGTGGTCTTGGCATTGCAGAAGCTATTATGGGCCCTAGTGTTCCTTTGTAGAACTCTCTGTTACACATTTTACTATGGCATGTGGACTGTCTGTTCAGTTCAGCATCAGGACCATTCAGCAGGAGCACAGACAACATGTACAGATTCGGGACTTGCTGAGTCTTCGTTTGCTCTTATATTGGTTGGCCTTCCGTCAGGACAATGGACCAGGTACTCAGATGAATTAGCCATAGATTCTGCTCTTAAAGGCAGGAAGTCTCTAAGGAAAAAGACAAGAGGCAGACAAGTAACTCGGGTGAGGCAGAAATTCTGAGTCTTGAGAGAGATGTGAGATGGGACCGTCAGGACCTCCTCTAGATGAGACAGAGGACGAGATCAGGAGAGGGGTGTGGGACTGGGACAGTCGGTGGGAATCCTCTAAAGCAAGACGATCTTTCTGAGGAACTGAGAAGAACTCTCCTTTCATATTCCACTTATGACCTCTGACCTCCGCCTTAGCTCTGATGCTTGACCGTGGAAAATGATAAAATGCAGCGATCTTGTGATTTTGTTCCTTAGTTTAGGAATATTAATTAAAAATACTGTTTCAAAAAAAAACAAAGCGTTAAAAATAAGGCAACTATGAACTTGTAAGAGAAAACATGCTACAGTGTCTGCCTGACTCAGTGAATATTGGCGCCATCGTTACGGCTTAAGCACAGATTAATGGTTGACTAGAGGACTATGATTTAGAGTGGGAGCAGACAAAGGACACTAAGTGCTTGTGAATACAGGAGAGGATTTGATATCCACACTCAGGGAAAAGCTAATACAGTAATATCTAAAATTATATTAACACATATAACAGTTTAAACTGTGCTTGACGCTATAACTTTAAGAGAGAATAATCAGTTAAGTGTTGAGCATGATTAGTTTAGGTGCAATGCTTTACAATAAAATAACATAAAATTTGTGATACCATTGAAAAAGTTAAAATGTTAGCTAAAACAAGAGAGGTAGTTTATCACTGTAATCCCAACCCACAAGAGGCTAAAGCAGGCGGCTTGCCATGAGTCTATGGCCAGCCTAGGCTACATACCAAAACCTTATCTAAAAAGGGGGACATTGTGGGGTGCACTTAGAGTGCTGCTCAGTTGGTAGAGTGCTTGCTTGGCATACAGGAAGTCCCGGATTCAAGCACCAGAACTACATACAGCAGGGGTGGTAGCGGATGTTGTCATCCTAGCGCTTGGGCAGAGGGTGGGATAGAGACCCCTACCCTACCACCACGCCAGAAAAGGAGAAGGAAGGGAACTTGGCTGGCTGATGTTAAACAAAGACAGAGAGATGACGTTTGGGATGCTGATCTGCATCTCCTCGTGGTGCACTGCACATGGTTACTCATTCAATGAGTAATGACAGAAGGGAGGTGATGGGACAGAGGATGTCCCATTGGTTCATCCTTGCTTGGTAGATTGGTTTTGTTGCTTTTTGTTTGCTTGTTTGTTTGTCCAGTTTCTCTCCATGGTTATTTCAGGCATGGCACCATTTTTTTAAGCCTCTTTCTTAACTTTATAGATGTGGGTCCCATGGAAGGTCACATTGTCTCCATGAACCTTTTTCCTGGATGCAACTGATGAGACTTGAGTTCACTTGGAAGGGGAAGGAAAGGGGAAGAGAGGCGGCTGCAGAAAGAAGGGAGGTTTTCAGGAAGACAGTCCGGACGCTGCGGAGGCAAGTGAGTAGGGAGGCAGATAACAAGGAACCAACAAGAAAGGCAAAGATGGGTCCAGAAAAGCAGGAAAACAACCGAGAAAGAGAGGAATAAAGGGTGCAGAGGCGATGACCAAAGGGAAAGCCACGCCGTTCCAAGTCTCCAAAGCTAAAAAACGCCCTCTGTTTTCAGATGGCAAATTCCCACGCCTGGCAGTTTCTAACAAATTATGCTATGCAGAAGGAAGACAGGTGAGAGAGAATTGGATAGCATGTCTTGCGATAGCTTAGCCAGGCTCAAGGTGCTGACAAGTCTCCCTTCACAGTGACCTGATCCCCTCTCCTGACACGACACTGCCATGGGAGACACCGTTAAACCAGCCCGATTCTCTTTACCCTGGATGGCATGGGACAATGTTGCTGCTTAAGGTTCTCAGCGGTAACTAGTGGGCTACACATCATCTTTAATAAACACAGGCAACAGAATAAGGACTCAAACAAGAGCTGTGGAAGGCAGTTATTTGAAGTGTGCCTCTAACTGACTGAGGAGTGGTAAAATATTCCAAGATGGAGAGTGGGGAAGTCGTTACACTACAGTGATGGATTCAGCATTAAGTCTGAGTAAATAAGACCTGGATTTATCTAGCTCTCTTCAGGATAAATGAAAATCTAGTTGTAAAAAAATGAATCTAAAATCCAAACATCTGTTCCTTTTAAAATAATGTAAAATTCATGAATTCATGGGCGGGGGGGAGAAGGTCAAGTTTAAGAAGTCAGCTACTATTAACAAAAGCTAAGAAATGAGAGGCGAGGGGGGAAGAGGGCATGCGTGCTCAGAAGATGGCTCCCCTCTCGGCCGGGAGAATTAATCAACGTTAAGAGAAAGAGAGCTTTTGAAACGCGAAAAGATAAATATCAAAGAGTGAAAGCAAAGAAAGCCCACAGAGCCAACAGAAGTCACGCAGGAAGCAGCCCTGAACAGCGCTTTAAAGCGCAGGGCTGTGTATTAGAACTCAGGATGCGCCTATTGCAGTAAGTGCTGATGTAAGCTCCTCTCAGAGAAGCCAGACACCCAGGTTGTTTCCGCTAAATCCAGCCAGCCATTATCTGTAAGGCAACACCAAAACCAAAAGTATGCAGAATGATAAAAGCAAAATATCGAAGCTGAAACACATCAGTCAAAATCAAACAAGCCCGGGACAGAGGGTGCAAACGTAAACTTCAGGACAAAGGTATCAAGGAGGGCAGACACCTGCAGCTCTGCATAGAAGCTGCCAACATATCTCCTCATCGCTGTAACCAGGCAAATGGAACCAAATGGCTAAAAACCGGGTGCTCGGTGAGATTAAGGGGCATTCAGGAGCCTGGCTGCTCACTCCAGGGGAGACAGCAAGACTCAGCTGCACAGTAGAAAACCAAGATGCATTCCTTCAGTAGCCACGGGATGCACCTGTGCAGATACGTGTTCACGTGCGTTATATGTGTGTCTGTGGGTGCACACACATGTGTATGTTCGTGCTGGTGGGGGCCAGGGTCACCATTGAGTGTCTTTTCCAAGTACTTTCCCACCTTGCTTTGGGGGACAGGGTCTCTCGGTGGACCTGGAGCTCACTGGTTTGGCTAGACGGGCTGGCTAGTGAACTCTGCGGAGTGCCCACCTCTGCCTACCAGAGCCGCCGGGCTTACAGAAGCGTGCCGTCGTGCCTGGCTCTTTACACAGGTGCTGGCAATCAAGCGAGCATTTTCAGCCTAAAGCATCTCCCCAGACAAGACTTTCTCTGTTAACTGAACTTTTGGGGGTCACACACATGTGTAAAATCCCAATTATCCATCCTTCCTTCCCATCCCCTCTCTGACCAGACAGGAAAAAATAAAACTGAAAAGAAATGATGAAAATATTAAGTCACAGAGCCGGAAACATAAACATTTCAAAACTATCTTAATCTGTGTATAGGTGATTTGCCTGCATGCACGTCTGTGTAACCTGTGTGTGCCTGGTGCCTGCAGAGGCTAGAACAGTGCATCAGATTCTGTGGAATTGGTGTTACAGACAGTTGAGCCACACACAATGTGAGTTCTGGGAATTGAACCCAGGTCCTCTGGCAGAGAAGCCAGTGCTCTTAACTGCTGAGTCATCTCTCCAGCCCAGAATTGAAAATGTAACAGTATTCCTGTGAGTGACTCATGGACAAAAGACAGTTTGCAATGGCAGATAATGATAATTAAGAAGACTGTTTCCCACCGCTCTCTGAGACTTAAGAGTAGGCCCATACACGTGTGTACAACACCCATACACAGAAACCGTGTGAAGGAAACTAGGTTCGAGTTGCCCAAGTTTGTTCATGGGAATGTGTGTGTGGACACGTCCCTTTTCTGTGTAGAATGGGCATTCGGGACATACACTGTCTTTACAGTTTAGAAACTGGGAAGCAGTTTGGGGGAGTTGCAGCTTTTCTTTTGTGTGCAAGTGGATGTACACGTGTGTGCGAGTGGATGTACACGTGTGTGCGAGTGGATGTACATGTGTGTACATGTGCAGAGGGAGGGAGCACTTGACAATGGGATCTTCCTTAACTGCGTTCTGCTTTATTTTTTGAGGCAATTTCTCACTGAACCCTGAACTGACTAATTGGTCAGATGGGCTGGCCAATGAGTTCCCAGCATCCTCCTGTCTCTGCCCTCATGGCGCCTTGGTTATAAGCACATGTGCTCCTAGATACTGGGTATTGAACTTGGGCCCTCATGCTTGTGTGGCAATTTCTTTACTTACCGAGCCATCTCCCCAGCCCTGGATTGCAGCCATTCACTTAAACTTTTTAAAGGTTGTTGTTGTTATAATTTTTTGTATATGTACTCCATGTATGCCTGATGCCTACAGAAGCAGGGAGAAGGCATCATATCTCCAGGAACTGGAGTTAGATTCAGTTGTGAGCCACCATGTGGGTCCTGTGAACCAAACCTGGGTCCTCTGGGATAACAGCCAGTGCTCTTTACTGCTAAACCATCTCTCCAGGCATCTAATCTTAAGGCAGAAGATGCTGGTCAACTCTGGGAAAGACAGTCTTAAAGCCGATACACGCCAGCATTCTTTAAGAATCAGTGAACTGATCTAAAGACAGTGCCTGTATTCTTAAAGATTTATTCTGCGCATGTGTGCATGCGTGTGTGCAGGCGTCAGTGTGTGAGTGTGTGTGTGTGTGTACACGTCTACATGCCCATGCTTGTGGGAGTATATGAAAACTTGCGCATTGGTGGACTTGTCAGAGGCTGGAGGAGGATGTCCCTTGGAGCTGGAGTCACAGGTGTTAGCTGTGATCCAGACTTTGGTTCTCAGGACTACACAAGTCTCTTTGAAGCACTTAGCCTTCTCTCCAGCCCCTAAGGGCAGATATGACTGAATGAAGTTGAGGGTTCTGTTCCTGGTGTAAACTGTTTACATATTTTAGGAACAAAAGAGCCTAGAGTTGGAGACTTGTTTTCCTTATGTTGAATTTAAACCACTCTCTGACTAATTGTATAGATTGAAGTGGTCCTTCAGCATCACTGGGGAGTTTACTCCAGGACGCCCCTCCCCCCCAGTATACCAAGGTCCTCTTCGGTCCCCTGAGAGAAGGGTGTGGCATTTGCATGTGAGCTTTGCCCAAACTGTTGCTCCCTCGAAACCACCCTTTCAATGACTTGGGCTATCTAACGCCACATGAATACTTTCAAAATCGCTGCTGTACTATACTGTTCGGGAGTCAGGACAAGAAAGACACGTATCTACGTTCAGCAAACGTGTTTTTGTTGTTATTTTGTTTTTCCACCTGAGGCTGGCTGGATCCTAGGTGCAGAATGATGGATAGAGAGGATCGAGTCTGTATTCATAGCTCAGCAGGACCATCTGCTTGAGAACCAGGCACTGGCTGGGAGGTCAGGCTCCTTTTGCCATCACAGGGTAACTCAGGCTCTGGGTTGGACCACAGGTGAGAGGCCTTTCCCTGGAGGCCTCTCTGGCAGTTGAGTGGTCTCAGGGAAATGGTAATTATAAGGACTGTGGGGTTAGGCAGCAAGGGGTGAACATCTGATGCTTTGAAGAGAGTGGATCTGAGAGCATCAGCGGGGTCAGCATGACTCACAGCTGAGCTTGGAAGCCACAGCACCTTCTGCATCAGTCAAAGAGATTCTTATCTCCTGTTTGGAGGCTTGGTTTCTCTGAGAACTGGGCTCTGAATCTGTTTGTAAGATCAGCAGAACTTCAGAACGGTTAGGTTCCTAGCCCAGCAAGCCCCCCAACTCGGGAATCTGACAGGACTGGAATACTGAGATGTTGGGGAGGATATTTGGGTGGATGCCCCAGAGAACCTTGAATGGTCCAGCTGGTGGAAGTAAGTTGCATCTCTTTGCTAAGCAATCATGTTTCCCTGCTTTTCCTGACAATATGCAGAATTCACAAGTGAGATGAAAACCCTTTGCCTAGAAGGTGGCTGTTGAGAATTGAACAGAACTGGACGCTGGACTGTCTGAGATCCCAATATCCCTGCAGCGCTGGTCATACCACACTGCATGAGGACCCTGCTGAAGCCTGGAACTGGAACTGGTTTCCTATGCTACAGAAGTTGCTGTGGAAAAATTGTCTTTTATCCTGTCACTTGTATTATTTTTAATAAAATGCTGATTGGCCAGTAGCCAGGCAGGAAGAATAGGTAGGGGGACCAGACAGGAAGTAGAGGTGGGCAATGAGAATGCTGGGAAGAGGGGAGCACAGTTTGCAGTCGTGACCCAGCCACAGAAGCAAGATGTGACTGCCTCAGTGAATAAGGTACCGAGCCACGTGGTTAACATAGACAAAAATAATGGGCTAATGTAAGTTATAAGAGTTAATAAGAAGTCTGAGCTACTAGGCCAATCAGTTTATAACTAATGTAGACCTCTGTGTGATTTCTTTGAGACTTAATGACTGTGGGAACCAGACAGGACAGAAATCTCAGACAACAGAAGTACTGAATTGACTTGAAATTTGGTTAATAATGCAACTGTGATCCAAGAAGCCAGGATCCCTTCAGTTGGTGGTTTTCTAGGCAAGAAAACATAGAGAACTTTTGACATAAGGTGCTTGGTAAGGGACTGCAGGTTGGTGAGGCAATATCTTAGAGCACCAGAATGTGTGTCAAACCAGACATTTTCTTTTACACCAAAAGGGTGCCCAGGGCATGTAGAAGTTCACCAGGAGTGACTCGATGGGGTCCTTTTTCTTGGAAGGTTCCTATTGAGTGGAAGAACCCTCCCTTGACAAGTCTCCTTCTTGGTAAGAGGAGAGCACGAGACAATCCTACTTATGAGAGCCTTGTGAGAGAGTGGGGTGGTCAAGAACAGAGGCTGGTCAGAACTGGCCAGCATCTCCCTCTCCAGGGGAATGACTAACGTCTCTTCTGTGGCTGTTCTATGCTGGGTATAGGATGTAATACAAAGATTGTGGCACTCAATACCCATTCCTGTACATCCACACACATGCCCCCAGGTCTCGGTGTCTCAACCTATCAGCTTTGTGTCTCCCAGGCCCTTAGCCAGTCACTAAAATAGTTCTATTGGCTGTGAACCCATTTGTCTTCTAATCCCAGGTCAGTTATCTCTCTACATGAAGTGAACGGGTGTCGGCACAGCAGAAGCTTTGCCCACTTGGAGGGTCTCCTGTTTTTCAAGACTGCCCATAAACAAGGATAAAATAGTGTTGTTTTTATCTTGTTCTATTATCAATAAGGACTTGGGAGTCAGATATTAGGGTGAAAACCTGATAGATAAAAGAAGTGGTGGAGGGGCATCCAGCTGACCTTCTCTCCACACTTTGCTGACTAAAAGGGAAGGATAAAAGGCCCTCAAATCTCCAAGTCTCTCCCTACTCCATCCTGTGCCTCTCTATCTGTATCCTGGGTCCTCCATATACTCTATAACTAAATCTTATCAACTAGTCACTGGCTCCATCCCCCTATTCAAGATTAACTTTATTAACACAGTCTCAGGGTGTCACAGTGTGATCAGAAATCTCACAACAAAATTGAAAAGTTTGTCTTCAGTTCGCATGTAGAGAGCTGAGTAAGCTGGAGGTGACATGGTGAGGGGATCTCGTGTCGGAGACACTTGTGCTGGCTGAACCTTTCCAGCCCAGTCCAGAGCATGGTCAGTCTGATAGTCCTTAGCTTAGTGTGTGCCAGTTCATGTCCCATGGCAAGATATTCTGCCTCTATCAGTAGCATTCCAATTTTAGTGTTGGTGTTGGTCTGTGTGTGGGGGTGTGGGGGTGCGCTCATGTGTGTGCACACATGCACATGTGCTCACCTGTGGTTTAATTTTTTGCAGTTCTTTTCTGTTGCAGATAGTCTTGCAGATGAAACAGTTTTTCTTAGAAACAAAACAAAATAAAAAACAAACAAACAAAAGAAAACCCTAAACCTAAGGACTCAGAGGAAATTGTGTTTCCTGTGATGCTTGCTAGACCCTCTACAAGCATCTCAGTGGTAGGGCTGCTCACTGGGCAGGCCGATTCTGATCTGGAATTCTTTCTTTTAATTGCCCTCTGTGAACCTCAGTATTACCAAACGCATGAGGCAGAGCAGTATTCGTGTGTGCTATGCTCTGTCTAACGTCCGAAGAGATGTCTAAACAGTGAGCTGCTTTTATGGCAGGAGGTGCACAGTGCAGGAAACTGTCAGGACAGCGACAGGATGACCCATTTTGTCCCAGACCATGGGACTCCAGATAGTCAATGAACGCACAAGTCCCATTAATCTCTGCAAGGCTCCTCTCTCTCCTAGAGCGCTGCATGTGACTTATCTCTCTCCACTTCCAGGGTCAGCTTATGTGCCATCAGCAGCGCCAGCTAATGTGACTCTGTAGCGTGTCCAGATGGCCCACGTCCTCTCTGACAATACCGTGACCCAGAGAGAGAGAATTAACATATCTCTGGGGCAAGGCCATGAATGGACTCTGCCGTTCATCCCGTATGAATGCAAATTGCCCCTGACTGCCTTTTTGATGAGTATTGAAAAGAATGTGTTCGCCAGATCGATAGCTCCATGCCCCTTGCCAGAGCCTCTAATGAAGACCCCACTTCCAGGGCGGCAGCTGCAATTGGCTGTAGTATTTGGTTAAGCTTGCAGTAGCACACTTCTTGTCCATGGACTATTGGCTGTTTCCTTCAGACCATTAAGTGATATGGGTCTGCCCGTTTCCCAGCGATGTGCTCCACATTGTATAGCCTTGGCTGGAGGAGGAGGGATGTTCCAGGGCTTCTGCACTGCCTTTCTTACTGGAGTCTGAGTTTATCGTGAATGAATCAATGGAAGAACTTTGCAAAGAACTTCTTGCGTTTATCTCCATCCTTTAATCAAGAACTGAAGACGTGGTCAACTGATGTCTGTATCCAGATGGACCTGAGTCAGAATCCTACCACATGTTACCGGTGTATCTGGTATTTTTATGTTAGGTGTTTTAAGTCTATGGGTTTAATGTTAATTTGAACCTTGTCTCTGCTGTCCCTCCATTGGGGTGAGGTGAACATTCCCTTTCCTTCAGTGTGCTATTGCCTGAGTAAATGGTCGGTGGCCACTTTGGAGAGGACATGGCAGAATCACATGCACACACACACTCACAATATACAACACGCACAGAAAACACACACTCCTATACACACTAACAGATGTGGTGTGTGTATATGAGTGTAGTCTTAGCTGCCCTTCCTTGCTCAACCAGAACATCTGTCACTAATTTGTGAAAGTCCAAGAGCAACAATGCCATCTCCTCCCTGGTTTCTGGCGGGAGCATTGCTGTTGGTCAGCTCGAGCCAGAAAACATAAGAGTGTGCATATTCACGCAAAGAGAAAAGATGGGACAGGGGTCACCTGTCTTTTTAATAACTTGCTCTTCCTGCAACTGGCCCACCCCCACAAGTGCCACACCAACCCACTCACAAAGGCGCCACCACCTCCCAACGCCATACGATAAGGATGTAACCCTACTATGAGTTGTGGAGGGAAAAAAACCATATTCAAATCACAGCTTATTTTCCACAGCATCTCAGAGATCTGGCTTGTGCTGTGGACAGCCACCACCAAGCTCTTAACAGTTCTAGGGTCCTCATACCGAACTGTTCTCTATCACCTCCACAAATGACATGTCTCCCTGGCCTCCAGAGTAGCACCATTAGGGCCAGTCACTGTGTTTGCTACTATCACATGGTACAGCCATGCTAACACATATGCTATTACAGGTCTGTGGTTCTTTCCTTCCTGTCCATTATTATATTTTATTTTGTGTGAGCCGTTGCTTTGGTCAAGTTTCCCTGAGCCATCTAGGCAATGTCTTCCACTTGACGATGTCTCCATTTACCTGGTAAACTTACTTCATGACTTGTTACTGTGAAATTCAAGTATGTAATACACCTAAAACCTTCCTGGCTACGTGGTTACAGAATCATGTGGAGAAAAATGTCTATGTCCTGGTCATGAAGTTTCACTGAGTTTCCATTTGCCTGAACCATGAGCTATAGGGAACTAGCATCTAATTTTCTGGAACAGTCTACCCAACAGCTAAGTAAACATGTGAGTTTACTATCAATGCTAACATCAAGAATCAGGGAAACTGGCTGTGGATGTAGAAGAGCTAAAGGAACATGCCAGGGAAGGGATCCAATAGGCCTGGGCTCTAGCGTCTGAGTGAGCCGCTTTCAGTCTATGGAGGGCATGAACCGTTTTCTGAAGGAGAGAAGATTTGAGTGTATAGAAACCTGGACTCGAATGCCAGCCCCACCACTTGCTGGATTATAACCCGTGAGAAAAAGATAAAAGCTGTTGGGGTGACTCCCATTACTACTCATTAGAATATAAGAGTGGAGACTTTTATGTACTTTTCCCCAATGCTGGTCCTACTGAAGGTCAATGAATCAGAGACCCTGGAGTGCTGCTGTGTGCATTCTAACTCACCCCAAGATGATGCAGGTACCAAGAATGTGGAGACACTGTGTCTAGACTAACTCTTAGTGCCTATGGCACTGCGAACACAACAAACATCTCCAAGCCCCGTGGGCTTCGCAATGAATTCATTCCCAAGTGAAATTTGCTTATGACGCCTGCTATGGTCCTTCACAGGAAGTGCTCCGTAAGAGGAGAAGGCTTACTTGGAATAGAATCAGAACACTGACCAATGAGTGCCTATTCCTAGGGCACTGGAATAGTCTCTTTTTTTTTTCAGTCTTTAAAAAAAAATATTGTCCCTCGTGTTAATTTTCCTCAAAACTACTGTCATCTGCCAATGTAGTGTTTTGAAAAACTGAAAGAATGGCTGCTTCTAGCATCGCTGCTTACTCTGAAATTTGATAGCTACATCATTTTGTTGTTAGATGAGAAGGGAAACAGCTTCTCTCAAGCACACTGCACTGGAAGCCAGGAGGTCTCTTTCTTCCCTGCCTGGGACTTAAGCGAAGCCCCTGGAGCTCTGAGCTAACCTTACACATCTGTTAGAGGCAATTATAACGAGAATTAGAAATCCTTACCATTTTCTGAAAACTTGCTTTGTCAGCAACTAACATGAGTGCTATTTTCATTTTTTTAAAAAACTCAGTTTATTCACTTTTTAAATGCTAATGTAAGTATCACGCTTTAAAAGCTTTACTGGGAGGGTCAGGTTTTGTATGACAGCTCTGAGGTGGTTCTGTCAGGCTGATGTTTTTATTTGAAGCCATCGAATTGCCCACATTTGTGTTTTACTGACATGCAGGTCACCCAATGTGCCCTGACGTGGTCTCTTTCAGTGTAGACTGTCATACAAAGGGCCAAATTATTTTAGGAATGAAACGTGTAAGCAAAGCAGAGAGCTAAAAACAGCCCAGTTGTGTTAATATTTAATGCCTTCCATTAACATGAAGCCAGTTGGAAAACCTTCAGCACATCAGCAGATAGGAAAGCCAACATCATTCCTTTACTATTTCAATCCCCGATACCACTCAGCAGTAGGGGAAAGGCTGCCCGAATGAAATGTGTTTGGTCCTGGATGACAGATCACACACATGAAGCCCTGGGCTTGGGGGTACTTGTACAAATGCCTCTTTCACTTTTCTCCCTTGATCTTATTTTTCAAACAGGGGCTTTCCAAGTTCCTATAGATTCTTCCCAGAGAGTCCCTGGATCCTCCCCATCCCCTCAAATGCCTCTGGTCACTGATGCGGACAAGCTAGAGTACCAAGATTGGTCTTCCTCTCTCAGTGTGTCCATGTATCCAGCTGCATGTTCTGGTCCTGTCATGGTTGCCTCTCCTGCTCTGCTGCCTGCTTAGTTTTCTCCCAAACTCCCACATGACACCTAAATCCTTGCCTCTGGGGACGTAGATCTATGGATGGATGTGATTTCTAAGCTCTTAGATGTTCCCAAGAGGCCTATGTTAAGCCAAAAATAGAAACTTTAGAACCCCATGTGCCACAGTCTGCTTCATCCCAGGCTCTTTCAGTGTGTACACACATATATACAACATACACACATTTGGTCTTTGTCAGTACACATCCACACACATGCAAACATCTGGTTTCTGACAGCACACATATACAAACACGTGTACATTTGGTCTTTGTTCCCAGTTCAGGGTTCAAAGATCCTGATGCCTGTGTGACTTCCTGAATGATAAGGACGTCACACACCTAAGGGACAGCTATGGACCATAGCTGAGTTTGTGCAAATGAAGTGCCTCTTTTCCAAACCAACTAATCCTTAGACCCAAATACTGAAGTCAAGATACCTTTAAAATATATATGTTGGTTTAGTTTAGTAGATCACCAATGAAATGTCTCTCTGTACTTAGCTCATTGACAGCCAAAAAATTCAAAGAAAATACAATAATATACATAATCCAGATTCTCTGTGTACATTTCATTTTTTTTTTTCGAGACAGGGTTTCTCTGTAGCTTTTTGGTTCCTGTCCTGGAACTAGCTCTTGTAGACCAGGCTGGCCTCGAACTCACAGAGATCCACCTGCCTCTGCCTCCCAAGTGCTGGGATTAAAGGCATGCGCCACCACTGCCCGGCTGTACATTTCATCTTTGCATGGCTTATTTTTCTTTCCTCCTTTTAATCTATGGCTATCTGTACTCTGTCTCTTTAAAGACTTTGTTTTATTTTTTAAACAATTCTCTTCTTTTTAAAACTCTCTATACTCTTTTTCTTCTCTCTTCCAAGCCTATGTACATTTACCCAACACTGTGACCCATTTAGAGGTCTTTTTATCTGAATCTGTCTTTATTGTGTATCTGTAATTATTTTCTGACCAGAAGCACCCCCCTTTTTTCAATGATAAGTGAGTGTGGCTAGAGCCAACATGGCCCTGCCTGCTTGCTCCACAAAGTACAACATGGTGGAAGCCTCTGAGAGCGATGTACATTGCCCCCCCTTTTAGGCACACAATGGGTCTATGTTGCCATTAAGCAAGTTGCAGCCCTCAGCTCACAATCCCATTTAAATGTTCCACAGTTGGTCCTCCCAAAAGAGTCAGAGCCATTTCTGCCGGCAAACCAGGAATCCGCTGTTTTCAAAGAAGCTATGCAGTTTTTACTTCACCTCTCCTAAAGGAGCCATGTGGGGGTGGGGGAATGTCGGCTACCAAGAAGCCATGCTTAACTCTGTTCTTTTGTGTCTAGAATCCCTTTCCAAGCTTTCTCATGTTTTACATGTATTTAGTCAGCCCCACTTTGGCACACCGATCTGTTGTCAGGGGAGGCTATTAGTTCATTTTCCAGCTGCCCAGATTCCAGGAATAATCACACAGAAACTATATTATTTAAATCACTGCTTGGCCTCTTAGCTCTAGCTTCTTATTGGCTAGCTCTTATTTAGTAATTTAATGCATTTCTATTATTTTATATTTTACCACAAGGCTTGTGGCCTACTGGCAAGGTTCCAACTGGTAGCTTGTGTCTTTTGCCTTTGGCGGCTCCATGGCAGCTCCTGACTCCGCCTTCTTTCTCCCAGGATTCAATTTAATCTTCCCCACCTATCTCTACTCTGGCCTATTATAGGCCAATGCAGATTCTTTATTCATTAACCAATAAAAGCAACACATATACAGAAGGACTTTCTACATCAGCTATGTTCTTTCCCAGGGCAGGAATTCTATCACTCTCCAATCTTAGTGTAGCTTAACTACAAATTCACTGAGTCAAGCTTGTGCTAATTATTTGTGTTTGAGAGACCTGATCACTACTTGTACAATGACTAGATTCAATTTTCAGACTTAAACTTCCTCTGTTAAGGCAAACTGTGACTCTGAAAAGATAGTACATGGAAGAGAGGCCAAGCTGAGAAAGTTGTCAGTCTCCTTGGAAGTCAGAGCTGAGAGCCTGGGATATTGCTAAGATCTGATGTTTTATGGTCTAACCCCTCCCTATGTGTGTGTTTATCCATGCATGCACACTCAGATTGTGCAAGTGTGCTTGTCCATGCATGGGTGTCTTCAGCTACCATTCTCCACTGAGCTCTTGGGATCTGCCTGTGTCTACCCACCCCAGTGTGGAGTTATAGGCACAAACAACTGTTTGCCTGGCTTTTGTGTGGATACTGGGCATCCAAACTCAGATCCTCATTTTGTACCTTCCCCACTGAGCCATCCTTTCAGCCCTTATTGGATATGACTTGACCTGAGTTTGTCCCAGAGTTGTTATTTGTCTTCCTAATCTCCTGTTTCTTAGCCTGATCTCCAAGGCTCTAAAAAAGCATCCATGAAGCATTGAATTGAACTTGGGTAGAATATACCTGGTTTTCCCTGCCCACGCCTATTATGCAGAACAGAATAGGTTTTGACATCTGAGGCTCTGGTCATCACTTAGCCTTTTTTTTTTTTTGAGGGAACATGTTGAAGGAGCTGTGGGCCTCTTCCCACAGCCTGGCTCCTGGCTGCCTGGCTAGCTTATGCCCCAAAATAAAAACACACAAATTGTATTCATTTAAACACTGCCTGGCCCATTAGCTCTAGGTTCTTACTGGCTAATTCTTACATCTTGATTACCCATTTCTATTAATGTGTGTAGCACCCCAAGGTGCGCTTACCGGGAAGATTCTAGCCTACGTCCATCCTGAGTCGGAGCTTCATCGCATCTGCCTCAGAGAGCAGAGCTATGGCATCTTTCTGAGGCGTCTTACCCCACTTCCTCTTCCTCCCAGCATTCTGTTCTGTCTACCCCACCCACCCAAGGGCGGGCCTATCAAATGGGCCAAGGCAGTTTCTTTATTAACCAATGACCTTCCTCCATCAGGAACAGACCTCTGAAGATGTTTCCTTCTCTTGTTCTTATCTTCCTCTCAGTGACTGAGTACTGAGATGACTAGACATAGTCATTAGCCCACGTTAATTAAGTGTGACAAGCCCATATGCTGAAATCTTGTTTTTTTCTTAAACTTCTGATAAATATACATGGATTTTATAATAAAGCGTGAAACAAGAAAATGATGGAGGTGTTCTCAGTCTCTTCTTGTGGTCACATCTTTGACAGTAGCACAAACAGAAGTGTTATGGTCACAATGTTAAGCAGATGAGCTCTTGAGTTTGACAAATGGATATTAAAAGCCATTCTCTTTGGAGCTTTCTTGTTATCAGGTCAATGACTTTAGGTTTCGAGAATCCAAAGACTCACACAATACCATTTGCTCTCTCTGCTTCCAGTTCAAGGTTTGAGATGTGAGCTCTCAGCCGTCTCTAACACCATGTCATCCTGCTGCCTCACTTCCCCATTGTGATGGCCATGGACTCTTATTCCTCTGAAACCATAAGCCAAATGAACCCTTCTCTCTAACTTGACTTGGCCATGGTGTTTTATCACAGCAGTAGAAAAGGAACTAATACAGAATTCAGTCTATTTGTTAGAAGACTAGAACCTGGGATATGTGACCAACACCTGAAGTAGAGGAGCCACCAGTCAGCAGCCTTAAGGGGTCCTCTACTCGAAACCCCCTCCTAGCAAGGACACTTCCCTAGAAGATTTGGTTTCCTCCAGGTTCTGCAGAAGCTGGTGGTCAGGTGAGAACAGCAGCAAGTGGTGCCCTCTAGTGGTACAGTCCCCATACAGACCTGGTGTATCAAAACCTCAATCCTACAAGTGTTACTGTCCCAGTGAACCTCAGGAACCTGGATCCTAAGCCATGGCAGCTACCATTCGGCTTGGATGTTGAAACCTTTGGCCCCACGGTCTTGACAACCTTTGGCCCCACGGTCTTGACAGCTTCCTGGAACCCTCTGGCACCCAGGACTTGCATATTCTCTTCTCTGACTCTTTATGGTCCTTTATCCTCCTTTGGCTCTCTGCTCTCTGTTGTCATTCCCTTCTCTTGTCCTTACGCCTCCTTTCCTCCTCTCCTGGCTGCTCTCACACTGCCCACATTTCCTCACTGGCAGGCAACGCAGCACCTAACCCCTCCCACAACCCAGCACCTAACCCCTCCCACAACCCAGACGCTGCAGCTGGGGAAGTTAGTTTGCCTGCATTCTCTGCGCGGTGTTCAGAGTTAAGGTACAAGCCATGGCATCACCCACTGTTCGAGAACTACAGAACCCACAGAACCTCTCAGAACCCTCACTGCACTGGGAGCAGGAGGCAATAAGATAAGCACAGACACCTGTCACAAGGCAGGTGGGACTGCCAGGCAGCTGGGCAGATTTGAGGCCATCAGGTAAGTCCAGGTCTGTGGCCACAGGTGGGTGCATGGCCACCACCTGGTAGGTCTGGATTTCTGGAGCTCGGGCTGTGCCGAGTTCCTGCTTCTTCTGCTGTCAGATAGCTGTGCCAAGGCCAGCGCTGCCACCTCTGCCTTCTGCTGTCTCGACTTCGTCTTCGTGTTACCAGCACTTCTCCCATGACTGAAAGCAATCAGGAAAAGACAACTCCAGAGAAGCCTTTTCTTGGACCTAATGCTACAATGCCAGGGGGCAGCGCACAAGAGTCTCCCTGCAGACTCCCACAATGAGCCTTACAGAGCCCGGAAGGGGTATGTGAACAAACAGACATTTGTCAGGGCCACAGTGACACCCTTCATGTTGACCACTCACAGCCACTTGTGTGAGTTGATCACAGCCTTGCTTCTTAGCACCAGTCACAGTGGTCTCCACCAGGGGAGCTGACCCCACCTGGCCTTTTGGAAATGCGGGCAGTCATCTAGAGCTCATAGAGACTGTGAGAGCAGAACCTCTGCTTTCCAACAACCCTGGACGGGCTTTGCCTTCAGAAGTCAAGACAACCAGATGCCTTTGAACTGTGGTCTTTTCATGGTGTCTGTACCATGTTATAAATGCTGGTGCTGGCATCAAGGTTGTCCTGGTGTGTAGTAAGGAGGAGTGGGCCACATCCCGCCGCCCAGCTAGCTTAACCCCCAAAATAACCACACAGAAACTGTATTAATTAAATTACTGCCTGGCCCATTATTTCTAGTCTCTTATTGGCTAACTCTCACATATTAGTTTAACCCATCTCCATTAATGTGTATCGCCACTTGATGTGGCTTAACGGCATGAGTCTAACCAGAATCCATCTCGGGCAGGAGAACCATGGTGTCTGCCTGTCTCTGCTTTCTTCCTCCCAGAATTCTGTTCTGTCTTCCCTGCCTACCTGAGTTCTTCCCTATCAACTAGGCCAAGGCGTTTCTTTAATAACCAATGAAAGCAACACAAATACAGAAGGGCCTCCTACACCACTGGTGGCTGTCAGACTGTGAGTCCCTTTGCTGAAGGCAGCCACTGCACCCAAAGAGAGCCCTCAGGCAGCCCACCAAGAAGTCATTGTCCTGTCCTCAATCAGTGTCTTTGCTCATTTATTAAACCAGAACAGCAAAACAGATGTATGAACTCAAAGAGCTTATTACTAATAGATTTTTAACAGATTTGACCAGTGTTCCAAGGAGAGGTAGCTCCCTGCAATTCCTCTCAGGGATACCGTTGAAGGACCCTCTAAGTCCTAACTGAGGAGATCTGATGTTGCCACTGAATGATGCTAGAATTAGATGGGGTTATAGAGTTTCCTGCTGGTGCTGGTGGGGGGTGCTGAGGAAGAAGTGTTAGAAAAGGTTATACATGTCTGATGTCTGAAGCATAGCAAATGAAGACCTCATTCCCCTGCACAGGGCACTGCAGAGATGCTCAGCATAGTGACAGGGCCTTGGCAGTCTCTACAAGCTACTGTTGTTGAGTTTGCTCGCACCCTTCTTACTACAAAGTGAAGTCTGGCATGCTCGGTGGAGATCAAAGAACCTGGCAACAGATACCCATGCTTAGCTACCCACACCTGCACAAATTTCTTTTCAAGTTCTGTTTAATCACATGTCTGCACAGTGTGATAAGATTATTTTCTAAATTGTAAACTTGGTTGTTTTTTCATTTAAAATACCACTGAATTGTGTTTTGATAGCAGCCAATAAAGTTAAATAAAATATTGTTCATGCTGTTGCTACTAGTGTGTATGTTTTTGTTCACAAGTCATGAGCATCCACATGTGCCTTGTTGCTCACAATACTGAACAGCAGCAATTCCTTTCCAAATGATTTGGATGCAAGAGAAGAGGTTGCCATGGTTTCATCTCTCGTCCAAGTTCCTGCTGGATAGAATGCATCCCGTCTGGAGATCACAACTGTAAAGCATCAGCCAAGAGGAAGCTCTCCAGTTGGTGCTGTTGGGCTGTGGATGACCCTGCAGTAGGATTCAGAGAGAGCCTTGGCCCACTCCTGTTGTGGGTGAATGAGTTAAGGAGCTTCGGAAGGCACAGCCTGTGAGGAGCACATTTGCATTTGGTTACCTGAGAAGAGGATGTGATGAGGAAGGAGGCCCTGTGTTGTCCTGTGGTGATGTGCCTCTGTAGAGCTCTCAGCCCCAAGAGGAATGATGGGTTGGAAAGCTAGGGGAGAGTTTCCTTCTCCAGCCATCTTAGGGAGCCTTGGGATCTATAGATTACTGAAGAACCCCACCCCCACCCCACCCGACCACATGTATGCACACACATTTATGATCTGTCTGAATGAGCATTAAGGACAACTTCACGGGAGGGTTAGTACCTAAAGGATTAGAAGTTTTAGAAAGAAATCTTAGTAGAAAACACTCAAGGAAATATCCTACATGCTTGAAGAGAAGCCAGGGCTTAAAACCTCAGCAAGTGGCTCCGGAAGCTATTGACATGGACTCCAGGAGGTCTGCTTGTGTGGCCTTTGCATTTCTCGCATGCCCCACAAAGAATTCCCAAAGTAACTTGGTTGGACACGGCCTTTGACACATCAAGATTGTCAGAGCCTCAATAACAGTGAACCCATAGCCTCCCTGGTTTGCTACTGCTATCGTCTTAGCTGTGGGTTAGGGCTTAGGGTCATCAGGGCCGGGTCATCAAGCATAGTGAATGTTCTAGGTAGCATGGGAGAACACAACTGTACTATGTAGAGCTGCAAGGCCATGAAGACCAGGTAACTCTCCTTCACACATCTAGCACTGAACTGTTTCTCAGGTCACAAAGCCACTAAAGAGAAGTAGCAGTGACAGTTCCTTACATGGCCAAACCCAAGGCTGTGAACTTGTCTAGGTAGACAATTGTGAGTTGACCAGCTCAGTGCCGTAGCTTCTTGTTCCCTAGGCAACATTTCACCTATCTCCTGCTGGCTTCACTAAGTAGCCAAGGTGACCTTGAACTTCTTATCATCTGCTCTACCTCCAGAGCAGCACTGGAATCAAGGCTTGAGACATCAAGCCTGGGTTGACACAGTTCTAGGGATCAAACCCAGGGCTACTACCTGAACTATATGCCTAGCCCATGTTTCAACTTTTGAATAGGGATAAAGTCATCCCCCTTCATCCATGGAGGGTGCATTCTAGGACACTCCCTAGTTCAACAATGCTTGAAACCAAGAGTAATACCGAGCCCACTATATAGAATGTTTGTGTCCTTATGTATACGTAAGTGTTAACGTTTAATTGATGAGATAGGAAGAGAAAGATATTAACAATATCAATAGGAATAATAAAACCAAGAAGTTGACAATATCATAAGCATTGTGTGAATTTTGTCTCCTTCTTCTGGTATGTGAGTAACAAAGGGCAAGTCGCATACACAGTGTTTATACAGTATACAAACACGGAGAGAGGAATGATCCTGTCCCAGGTGGGATGGAACAGGACACTCAGGGCAAAGAGCTTAACCCAATATTTAGAGTTGTGTGGAGCTTAAAATGGATGGTTTACTTCTGATTTTCTCAGTTGTGTTGTCAACACATTTGACAACAGGTGACTGAAAGCACGGAAACGCATCTGTGGATGAGGGAGGGATACTGTGTCTTAGACAGGAGCACACCGTGGCTTCACTACAGCATAGCCCACCCCTTCTCCAGTATCAGAATTCTCTGGCTTAGTTAAGTGATTTGTCTGGATCCTGGAGCCATTTTAAGCTCAGTGCTTTCTTCTTTCAAGACCTTACATCACCATGAAAAGAAAATGCAAACATTTGGTCACAAGAAAGCTTCCTGTGGCCCAATTAGGAGAAGAAGCAAGGCAAAGACACTCGCCCACCAAGAGAAGCTGCAGTTTGTTGGCTCTCAGTCTGAGTCTGTCTAGGGGGTAAAGCGGGAGGACTGGCTAGCTGTTCTAAGCAGGGACCAACCTTTGCATGCTGATGTGCCACCACCTCGGCACTCGACGGTAGGCCAGTGAGAGGAGAACACACTGGTGCCAGGAGTCAAGACCCCAGCCTTCGGGCTTTGCTCTGCAGCTTGTTCACACTGTGCTCGTGCACAGACCACTTTGCCTCCACAAATCATAAAGAAAATGAGGGGACTGTGTTGGATGATCTTCAAAGTTCCTCCCAGCTCTTTTCTCCACCAGTTCCGTGTTCCTGCATCTAAGGGGAGCATATTTTGCCAGTGAGAACAGTCGCGTCTGAAGAGAGTTACTCTTCCATGACCCTGGTCTGGAATTTATTCTGTGTGCAGATCTTGAAATGCTTCAGCCGGATTTATGCTATTTTTTCTGGCTTAAGACGTTCTACAAAACGTAATTGCCTGGGAGACCTTATACAATCTATTCAACATGTCTCAGAAAGCCTTGGAATTTGGGATCTTCCACAAAGTCCGGGTTGAAGTCTTTGAAATGGGAGCTGCTGTAGCCCAATAAAAGGCTGGAGGTGGCAGCGGAGTCCACTGAGATGACTGCTGTGGGGCCATGGGGGACAAGGCATGGCCTGTATGGCTGTCCAGAGATGCCCTTACCCAGCATGCAACAGCCCATCATGTCCTTTCTACAGGCTGCACCCTCCTGTGAATAGAGATGATCACAGTTTCTCTCCCTATCATAATCCCAGGGCCCCAAAGAAGGAAATAAAACTCGTAGAGCCCTCAGACAACACCACAACATGTAGTGTGGCCTGAATGGGTCGGGTCTGTACTCGAGATGAGGTTTGTGCCTGAGGGTTCATATGTTGAGTCCCCAATTTGGCAAAATCTTTAAGAGGGGAGTCAATAAAGAAACTGGAATATCAGTGTGCAAAGAGACCAATGCTGGTCACTTACACTGAGTTAGTTCCAAAGGAAATGGGTAGTTATGAGACAGTGAATTTGACCTCATAATCTCTATGGATTTCTGCCTGTGTTTACAGTGGTGACTTTTACAATGACGTGTGTAAGGAAGAGGGGCCTTCATCAGAAACCACTAGAAGTCAGCTCATTCTCTTGAACATCCAGAACTGTCAGGTAAATGCCTTTCTTTATAAAGCACCCAGCCTCAAATGGTTTGCTATAGCAAGAGAACATGGACGAATCTTTCTGGGCACTCTGGTTTCATAGCAAAAATAATAACAGGGACACAGGGCTGGATTGCGTAGACATACATAGAAATACATACATACACACATACATACACACACATACATACATACATACATACATACATAGAAATACCATGCTGTGATGAGTGATTTGTCGAAGAGTAAATAAAAGGCTGAGGAACAGAATTCAGGCTTGTGAATACATGGCTCCCAAGCCCTGAAGTTGCTGCAGAAGGAGTTCATGTGTCCTGAGTGCTTACCCCATTGGTTATGCCTGCAATCAAATCCGACCTTCATGCTTCACTCAGTAACTGCTTAGCCGAATGTCTTAGCTACTTTTCTATTGCCGTGCAAAGACACCATGCAAGGCAACTTATTAAGAGAAAGTTTGAGAGGATTAGAGTCCGTAACCGTCATGGCAGAGAGCATGGCCACAGCCAGGAAAGTATACTGCTAGAGTAGTAGCTCAGAGCTTACATCTAGAGACACAACTGCGAAGAAGAGAGAGCTGCTGGGAATGGCGTGGACTTCTGAAACCTCAAAGCCCAGCCCCAGTGACACACCTCCTCCATCAAGGCCACACCTCCTAATCCTTCCCAAACAGTTTCACCGACAGGGGACCAAGTGTTCAAGTATAGGAGCCTATGGGGGCCATTCTCATCCAAACCTTTACAGTGAGTATGTTCCAGGTGCCAAGCTCTACTCTAGACTGGGGAAGAAGTAAATGAGATAATCAATGCTTTAGGGACTTTTTATTCCACTGAAGAAATGAGTCAATTTAGCCAAACAGTAAATTAATGCACAAGATGGCTTCCAACTTCAGCTTGTACCGTAGCAGCATCTAATGCAATAATGTACTGAGAATGGCTAAGGAGCAAAGAGGCTTTCTTCCTGAACGATAGTGTCACTTACCGTCCTACAGCATTTGTGAATTGAGGCCATCCCCCTTTATCCAAGGAAGGTTGGATACCCACTGTGAATGTTCAAATCCCTTTTGTGTGATTGTGTTATGTTGGCATACAACTTACATGTTTGTCTTGTATAGTGTAAGACACCTCTTGATGACTTACAATATCTAATTCAATTCACTTAACACATTGTTTAAGAAGTGGTGATAATAAAACTGCCGGGGTGGGAGAGGTGGCTCAGCAGTAAAGAGTGTGCTGTCTCTGCAGAGAGCCAGAGTTCAGGCCCCAGCACCCACATCAGGTGACTCACAGACACCTGTCATCCCAGTTCTTTGGGATCTGCCCTTTTCTGGACCCTGTTGCCCCTGCGTTCTGTGCATATACCCGCATACAGGAATGCATCCACATAAACAATCTAAGAAAAATAAAACAAATTTTTAAAAATAAAAATGTCTGCATGTTCAGTACAGATGTACTTTTGGTGTGCGAGTGGTTGAATCCATGGCTGCAGAAGACACAGATATGGGTGTCTTACCGTAATTAACTCTGTGAGTCTGCCGCTCCACCTGTAAAATTATGAATAGCACATGCCTCAGTTGGACATGGTGGTACTTGCCTATGATCCGGATCCCAGAAAACTAAGGCAGAAGGATCAGAAGTTGGAGGCTAATCTAGTCCTATACCTTATAAGACTCTGTCTCAAATAACAAACAACAAAAGCCCAACAACAATAACAAATGAAATCCCCCCCCCCAAAAAAAACAAACAAAAGAACAAAAAACATGCCTCAAAGGGTTGACATGCAATATGAACCAGGGTAACACATGTGCTTAGCACAAGCCTGGCCATGCTTCTCCGGCCTGATGCTACCATGGTTCTATGCCCAACAGTGAACAGATGAGACTTTGGCCATCTGAGTTCTATGCAGGACTCCTGACCCACCAACATCACTAGATACAGGAACCATTGTTTAAAGCCACAGAGCCTTAGAACACTTTCTGGTGTAACAAAGGAACCTTTTCTTCATTATTTTTTCCTGGAAGAGAAAACCTTTTCCAGAAGGTTTCCTTGCCAGCAACACTGATCTAAAATAGTAAATGGGCTTGGGATGGAGTGATGGAGCATTTCACTGTGTGCATGAGGTCCTGGGCTCCATCTCCAGCACAGAGAGAGAGAGAGAGAGAGAGAGAGAGAGAGAGAGAGAGAGAGAGAGAGA
>JABTXL010007457.1:6987983-7012938 GCA_025134845.1 Neodon shergylaensis
AGAGAGAGAGAGAGAGAGAGAGAGAGAGAGAGAGAGAGAGAGAGAGAACAGATGTAAGGCTGAGTAAGGCCGATTAATCAGGAGCCAACTGTTATTGAAAAGATGGATTGAGACACCATCCCTTAAGAGGAGGGGTCACACCATGCCAAGGAAGGGACACCACATGGAGATTTCCAGCAATGTCAGGAGGGGATGGGAGCTATGAGCGTTCAAAGGAAGGGGTGTCATACAGAGACACAGCAGTGACGGCCAGAAAGTGGAGGGGGGACTTAGAGGAAGGGCTTTGGGGACCTGCAGGAAGGAATTGTAAGGCAGGCTAAGTATAGTCCTAGGACCATCCAATTTCAATGATTTCAGTGAGGCCTGGGATGGAGGAGCTGTGTTTAGCTGTCTGGTCCCTGACCCTGAGCGAATAGAGCAAGAAAATATTGTCCATGATGGTAAGTCCCCTGAAGGAAGTGGTTAGAGATCTGGGGGGTGGGGGGGGCTCGGTGGGTAAAGTGCTTGTTACACAAATATGGCGCCCCGAGTTTGATCCCCAGACCCATGTAAAGGTGGATGGAGAGAGCCGGCTCTACAAAGCTGTACTCTGAACTGAACATGCACGCCACAGTTCATGAATGCCCGAGCTCACACCTCACACACAGTAACAACAACAACATTAGCAATGACTGAGGTTATTGGGATATAGGGCCCAGATCGCTTGGCCTTTATTTGACAAGCGAAAGGTTGCTTCCTAATTCTAGGAATGGACTCATTCTGAGAAGGATGGTCTCCCCAACATCAGCAAGGCTCAAATGTCAAGCATCAGGATTCAGAGGATGAAGGTTTGGCTCCTAAGATCCTGTCTCCATTTTAGGAGAAGCTAGAGCTGACGATCCCGTGATCATGGGTGCACAGAGCATGGCCCAGCCACAGTGTCTGGGGTCTGATGAGAGATGTTGGGGATGATGAGGGAGATGAGGGAATTAGTACTCAGGATGATGATTTTCTTCCCTCACGTGAGAAGGAAGAAGAGGCCCTTGTCTTCCTTCCCACTTAGAATATTGTTGCTCCAAACTTGGGGCTGCCACATTAACCTTTGGCCAGGAGAAGCAGCCGTGCGACTCATGGAGACGTCCACACAGAACCTGCACCAGCGAGTCCCACTCAAACCTGGACTCCTGCTGTTTAAACAAAACTTCTATAGATGCGCTGACTTGCGGCCAGAAACAGGATGTATATTCTGTCACAGACGCCGTGAGAAAACCACACACTTCTTGTTCCTAGTCTCCAACTCTCACCACAGCACTTGGAAGGCTCAGGGACTTAGTTACCTTGCCATGCAGCTTTTTAAAAAACGGCTTGAAACCTCATGGTTGAGCCCTGCCAACCTTCAAGGCCTGGGGAGCAGCTTAGTTAAGTGGGGGTTCTTTAAAGACAGAAAGGAGAAGCAGTGGTGGGCGCTGGGAGTCTAGAAGACAAGAGGCCACTCCAGAATGATGCTCAGACAGGCGCTGCCTGCTGGCAGCCATGCCTGGAGTTTGCTGGTCTGGAACATATGGAAGCCGTGAGGGGGTGTTTCATGTGGTCCGTGATGCGTTGCACACTGTTTAGTGGGAACATATAAGATTCATATGGGCGTGCTTCTGAGGGTCCTCGCAGCATCCGCCTGGGCTAATGGGAGGAGTCCTAGTGGCATGAAATGCGAGGAGCACAAAGAAAGAGGATGATTAATGTGCTGTTTTAATTGGTGAGCTACAGATGTATGATTTCAATCTACTAGAAAGGGTGGGGTCCACACAGCCTCAGCCCTAGCCTGCGAAGCTGTCTTTGATAGAGCGTCTCTAATCACAGAAACTCATCTGAAGCTGGAGTTCGTGGGAAATAAAACACTGTTATCCTCAGAATGGAGAAGGGGAAAGATAAAGCAACATCAGTTCAAAATAAGGGCAAACCAAGTTGAGTACAGTCGAGTAGGCCAATAATCCTGGCCCAGGGGAAGCTGAGGCAAGCGGACTGCACGTTCAGGCCAGTCGGAGCAGTGTAGTGAGACCCTGTCTCAAGACAAAAATGTTGACAAGCTAGGATGTGGCTCAGTGGTAGAACGCTTACCTGGTATGTATGATGACTTGGATTCAAACACATCAATCAAAAAAAAAAAAAGACAAATGACAAATAAAAGTTCATCCACTGTGAATGTTAGCTGCTCATGCCTAAGTCATAGCTTAGATTCCTGTGGTCCTATAGGAAGTGGTGGGAGGGGTGGCCTAGCCTCACGTGCATAGCTCATTGCTTAGATACTGATGCTCTTACAGGAAGGTGTGGGGACGTGCTGGAGGATCTCTGGAGAGCCTGCTCCCTCTCCGCACTAGAAAAGCCGTTGGGCTCTTTCATTCTTATGTGAGGATTCATCCAGCTCATTCCCTCTCTGTGCAATAACTTCACTCATCCCGTCTGCCCACATACTGATGGATCTATGTTTAATGTATGATTAATATATGTCCGACATAAGGACTGGGAACAGCTGTCAGTGAAACAGGAGTGGTTACCAGTGTGAAGTGGGATTTGGGTCCCGCATGGCCTGTTGCTTTTTTATGCAGTGTGTGAATGAACACAAACATCACTTGCCATAGTCATGCTCTCCAGCTCTGACTCTGCTGGCTGTGGTTGTAGAGCCCAGGCCTGACTCCTCCCCATTTTCCAGGTGCCATGTTTACTGTCCTCTTTTAACTTGAATGCCAAGAGTAAAAGAATATTGATAAGATTGAAGTGCCACTGTATCATGGACTAAGCAGAGGAAAAATCCAAATAAGACTTCACTCTTTTAAACTTCCTTCATCCCATTGCCTCTCCCACTCCCCAGCAAAAAGCACAGGAGCCAGCATCCAGTATGCTTAACTTAAAGATCCTCAATGCACTTCCCATTAGAGGAGCAAAGCAAGTCTTTGGGAAGAGGTGATCGGGAGGAACATGTACACTAAGTGCTGGTGTTTCACTTTCTTCTTTCCCACAAGGGAGCCTCGTGAACCAGACAGGCAATTAAGAGGAAATAGCCACAACACTGGGTGAGGGCAGAACAAGGAGATAACCACAGGCTCCCAGGAAAATGCCTACCCTGCAAGACACCACACCTCACAGAGCCTACAGCCAAGGCAAGAAGAAAAAGAGGCTGAGTTGGGTATGGGCAGAAAAAGGGCCAGAATGATGCTGACCGAAGCTAGAGTGGTACTGGTCAGGGCCAGAGCAGTAACGATCAGAGTCAGAGTGGTACCCACCAGGCCATTTGTGCTGCTCACACAACCCCTGGGAGTGGGTCATGTATGAAAAATAGAAATTATTTTCCCATAATTCCAGAGTTTGAGAGGTCTAAGATCAAGCATCACTAGGTTCATATGTCTGGTCTCTGATTGCAACATGGCAGCTTGAATTCTCCAATCTCTGGAGGGGAGAAATGTTGTATCTCACACAGCAGAAGGTCACAAAAGGGATGAGCTTCCCTCCATCAAGCCCCCTTAACTCCCTGTACCCATGAGGGCAGAGCCCCCCATACTCAATGACTTTTGCTTCATGCAGCTACTTCCAAAGACGAGAAATCAAGATCCCATCACTCCTCAAGGTCCCCTAGCTGTAGTTTGTTTTTTGTTTTAAACTCGTTGGGGACCTGCTGTCACCTAGCTCCCAAATAAATACACAGAGACTATTCTTACTTATGAATGCTTGACCTTAACTTGGCTTTTTTTCTAGCCAGGTTTTCTAACTTAAATTAACCCACTTCCCTTCTGCATTTTGCCACTGGGTTTTTTTTTTTTTTTACCTTTCTTTATTCTGTATGTCTTCCTTTCCTTCTTACTCCATGGCTGATGGCGTGGCTGTGTGGCCCCTGCTGTCCTCCTCAATCTCCTTTTCTCACTCCTCCATTTTTTTCTCCTATTTACTTTCTCTGCCCTGCATCCCCGCCTATCCCTCCCTCTTGTCTAGCTGTTGGCCAATCAGCTCTTTAGTAGACCAATCAGGTGTTTTAGACAGGCAAATTAACACAGCTTAACAGAATTAAACAAATGCAACATAAAAGAATGCAACACATCCTTGCATTATTAAACAAATGCTCCACAGCGTAAAGGAATGTAACACGTCCTAAACTAATATTCCAGAACACCCAAGCTCAGGCTGCTCCCTCACTGCCAATTGGTTTCCAGCTTCACTTAGATGGCAGTCACTGCCACCTCCCTGAGTTTTCTGAGCAAAATCACACATTTCTACTCTTCGGTCCCAGTTGTTGCTGCCATTCCCACCCCATGACTACTGAATTTGTGCTCTAAGAACAAAGCACTGGACAGTACCTGCCTCAGCCACCAGGGCCACTGTAGACAGGACTTTCCTGCTCCATAGAAGTTCCAGGTACCTTCTAGCTGGAAATAACCAGCACCAATTGCGGCTCCCCATAATCCCAAACTAGTCAGGTGAGGCTCGCCCAGGAACCTGTGGCACAAGAAAGACCCTAGCTCTGACCTGCAACCCAGGAGTGCTGGGCATGGGACAGGACAGGTGTTTGAATAACCCTGTAGATGATACTGATAGCACCTACGGTTCTGTGTGTTTAGGCTGAATATCAGAACCTGTAAATAGTTGGGGAAATGGGCTATTTTCTCACCTTTCCCTGTGTGTTTTGATCTAATCACACAGTGTTTCTGGAAAGCTTCATTTAATGAGAGAGCCCCAAGCTCAGGCCAGGATATGTGACTACATACTAAAGGCGAAGGGTCACCGATAATGATCATCCATCTAGCTACATTTGTGGATATGAACATATGAAAAGAAATGCAAATACGCTTATACAAACGTATGGGTGTGATTGGAACATTTCCTAGTGAGGCACATCAACCTTTTGGGTGTGGGTCAGGGCTGGCTTCTGCTTGCCTGTCTGTCTCTGGAGAGTGGTGTAGAACAATAGCCTGGCTCCCAGGCTACCATTCAGTTCTTCACTTCTGCCCGCCAGCAACCCAGTACTGTTCAGAATGCCTTCTTGTAACTAGAAGAAGCTCAAGCATAGATTCTAATTGTTCTTAGCCTGATGGTTTTCAGCATCATGCCTATTGTGGACACTGGTGGCTTAAGATTTTTCCATGTGATTCCTATATACTGCCTAGGGTTCAAGCCACGGGCCTCAGCCTATGAGGACACCCTACTCTCGTACTATGGGTGTTTTGTAGTAAGATTTTGCTGAACAAACCATGCTGCGAACTTGCTGGGAGACGAGTTTGTGGTTTATAGGAGGAAACCATAATACACCTCCAGATGCTGTGGGATCTAAATGTAACAGCTGGAGTCATGGTAGCCACATTGTGGCCATCCTAAAGATAACCCAATAACTCAGAAAAGGGCAACATCAAGGCAAGTAAAGAGAAATGGATGCAGAGTTCCTGGTTGGCACTCTTAAGCCTGGGTACCTCATGTAATATTCAACACACAGCATGAATAATCTTTTCCTTTATGTACAGGTGAGCTCAAATTACCTACTATTGGCTGGCAACTTGTCCCAGTGGAAGCGTAAAGCGATATAGTTAAAGCAACTGTTGAGATTAATAAGGATTCAGCTTTTATGATTCCAATTCCTGCTATGGTTCTTTTTACAAAATCATAGTTCGTCCAGAACCCTCAGCAGTGTTTTGTGTGAACTGCTCAGGTACTCACTATAGATAGTCTAACAGCTAAGGGCTCTTGCGCACGCTGGGAGCTGAATGTGTATTATTCTTCCAGTTGGTTTCCAGCACCAACACAGGGTGGCTTATAGCCACCTATGACTCCAGTTGCAGGGGATCCAACACCGTTTTCTAGCCTCCGTGGGCACTGGCACATATATTAGGCATACAAAGAACACAGACACACATACGTGTACACACACGTAAAAGGTAAAAGACAAAAGTAACTTTTCTAACAGCTTTCTCAGTAAACAAATGAAGCTAAGGTGTGGGAGGCACGATGTCATTGATCCTGAGCTGAGGTTGGGACTATTTCTGCTGAAACTGAAGAACGACCAAACCACTTATGAGGCTTAGTGACGTCGATAGCTCTGTGGGAGCCAGAAGCTCTGTGGGAGCCAGATGACAGCCACGTACATCCTGTCGTATTTCCTGGATCCACACGAAGGGATGGCTTCCTCTGGGAAGATCAAGTCATTAGAAAGGGCTCTGCTAATTTCAAGCTCCCACAAAAACATCAGGGGGTGCAGCACCTCAGAATGGCAGAGAGCAAACACATCAGTAGGAGAAGGAGCCTTTGCAAGCAATGTAATTGATCTCACCTAGGCGAAGGTAGCTTTAGGGAGAAGCCTGCTGAGAGAGCAGTGACATCTTTCTTCCTCACCTGAGTGAACCACTGTGTGTGTCCCTGGAGGCACAGACCCGTGAGGGGATTCTTTTCAAAGACGACACTCTGATTATTTAAAAACACTCAAAACATCCTGTACCACATGCAGGCATCCTTTAGGCGAGGAGAGGGGATAAAAAAAAAAGTAAAAACGGTTGAACAACTGTGTGAAGGGAACAAGGCCACTCTCAGGAGCTGTGTACCTGTGTTCTGAGTAACCCTGCAGTTACTAATCAATTACAGCAGCAGAAATCACCAAGTCAGCCATCGGCCGTTCAGACTGCTCCTCGCTGCTCTAGCTCATTGTTCAAAACCGCAAACAGATAACGAGATAGATGCCCACCTCCTGCTGCACTCCCGTTTTCAGCACTGCCCGGAAAGATGAGTTTGACAAACGGCAGAGCTGTGGATGGAGAGCAGGGATTTTGGCAGCGATTTTGGCAGTGATGCATGCGCCTGGCAGGAAGTGTCGCATGTGTAGATATAATCACCATCAGCCCAGAAAAACCAATTTCAAGCTTGAGACCACCCATGAGGCAAAGAAACATCTAATGAGCTCTTTTTCTCAAGGAAAGGAGCAGTAATGCCTGGTACCTAAACAGACGGACTCCAGCCTTAATCTCGGTAGGGCCCTGCCTAGCTACCCCGGTGACCTCTCTCCCACCTACACTGTGTTCCGGGGAGCTATTGGCTGGAGGTTATTGACACTGGTACTGTAGGAGATAAAAGAAAAATTCACTCGGAATGACCAGCCCTTCCACGTAATGACTTTGTACTGCAACAGGGGACCCATCTGGGCTGCTGAGGATGCTCACTTCGTGTCAGCTTAGGGCAGGGTGTGTGTCACTATGAGTGTTTCTGACTCTGAAGCCATCACAGATATCTCTATGCCTGGCACTGTTTTTGTGGCTTGTTCACAGGGGATCCACGGTGTAGCTTGTTGAGTCCTGGTGTTGGTGCCCCTCTTCCTGAGGAGTCAGCTCCTCAGCTGACCCCACACCTCAAAGAGATCCATGCCGTGTGTGTTATGCATGCAGACATTCTGCAGCCAGCCCTTCAGTAAAGCCCACCAGCTTTCTCGGGGGGCATATCCCAGGTTCAGCCGCGTTTCAGTTTCTTGACTGTTCCCATACAGCCGTCGCCTGACTGCTTCAGGATCTTTAAGTGTCCACCCCTCACAGCTTGGTCTGTAGAGAAGGCTGCAGTGTGTGATGCTGGCTGGATGGCATCGGTTCTGCCTCAAAGCACTTCCTGTTTTATTTGGACTTTGTTCTAAATTTCTGCCAGTTACAAGGCCTTCTGCTGGCTTTCTCCTGAGACTGTGTGTGCAAAAAAAAAAAATTCTCTCCCTGGGTCACTCTGCTATGCACATGCATACACATGCACACGCACACATGTGTACATGCACACATATATGCACACACATTTGTGCATGCACGCATGTGCACACGCATGCTCAGACACACACACACGCACACACACACGTCTCTCTTGGACTGTTCCTGATGACTGTAGTTTATCCCAAGTCAGAAATGTTTGTTTGCTGTTTCCTGAGTCTTCCCTCTACACCTGCAGGGCTCTCCTATGAACTTCACAGAGCTGACCACTTGATGTGTCTGGTTGCAGAAAACAGAGGGCGGTACAGTCAACAATACTGATGGCTTCATCACGACTTCCTTTGGTGTGGCTCAGTGCCAGGCACTAGGCTCACTCCCCACCTCAATCCATTTTACTGTCAAAGATGGGATAACAAAAAAATCTGTATAAAGTCCAAAAACTGGGCAGAGCAGTTCAAGGCCCACACGCCTTGCCCCTGGTTCCTAACTCAGTGCTTTCTCCATGGGGACTCAAGCAATCGAAGTCACTAAATTATAAAGTAGCATTTTTTATTTATTGGAACCAGTCAATTTCAGCCGCCTCACTTGATATAACTAAACGCTAGCGAGCCATATATTAAGAGTTTTATGAACATTCTAGACATAGTACTTATGTGTTCAATAAACATTTTTATTTCCTCCTAAACTTTCTGACCTTCTGTATACTTATTTAGTGATATTGAGGAGGTGGCTGTCTGGGAGGGAGCTCAGCCATGTACATAAAAAATGTTTCCAAGTAAAAGCGCTGCTGAGTTCTCGAGTCTGTAAATGGAGCATGGAGAGCAGCCCGGGAGCTGGGCAGTAGGAAAGGAAAGGCCCCTCCATGGGTGAAAATTGGGGGGAAATGGAGAAGTCTGGCGTTTGGAACTTGTCTAGGATTCAGACAAGAGGATGAGGAAGAACTTCCCTTGTAGAAAGGCACAGTGAAGACAAATCAGGTGCTTAGAGCAAAGAGGCCGGAGCTCCAATATGAAAAAAAAAAGGCTAAAATCTCAAACACTCTGAAGGTCAAAACTTTCTGGGCCCTTGCGGTGCTCAAAAAAGTTTGGGAATGAGCAGCATTTTCTATTTCAAAATTTTGGATGAGGAATGTTCAACTGATAAAGTCTATGCAAAAATCCTCAAAATAAAAACCCTATCTCTGAAACCTGTGTGGTCCCAGGCCCAGGCACTGTACATAAGGGGCAGTCTGTTCATTCCAGCTGCTATGGAAACGGGAAATGAGAGGACAGTCAGGGTCTGCCACCAGCACTGTGCAACTCCCAACACACACACAAATATATACACACCTACACACACAAACACACCTGCACACATATAAACACACATATACATATCTACACACACACCACAAACATATACCCACCTGCACATGTACAAACACACCTGTATACACACACAAACACATATATTTACATATCCACACACACATATGTTCTTCTGTAAATAGTTTAAATACTAACCTCAGGATTATTATGAACTTTTTATAGAACGTGTCCTGGTTAGTTTTTGTCAACTCAATATTAACAAGAGAGAGCTACCTGGGAAAAGGATTCCCAACTGAGAAAATTCCTCCATCAGATTGTACCATAGCCAAGTCTGCCGGGAAATTTCTTGATTAATAATTGATGCAGGAAGATCCAGCCCACTTACAACACCCCTGGGCAGGTGGTCCAGGGGTTTATAAGAAAGCAAGCAGAGCAAATGATGAGGAGCGAGCTGGTAACATTTCCCCATTGACTGTTCAGTTCCTGCCTTTACATTCCTGCCTTGAGTTCCTGCCCTGATTCCCTCAGTGATAAACCATGATCCTAGGGTTGAAAGATGAAAGAAACCCTTTCCTTCTCAAGTTACTTTTGGACATGGTGTTTTATCACAGCAATAGAAGACCTAAGTGTTAGCATGTCAGTGATTTAGTTACAGAAATACTGAGTTTCTTTGATTTCTTCTTTCTAGCCAATGACAGAAGGCAAATAAAGACCATGACCCCCCACCCCCACCCCGGAGCCACAGGCCTGTCTTCCCTTTCAAGGAAGGGAGGATCAGGGTCCAGAGAGACCCACGTTTCTTCTCTGAGGCTGTGCATCTCCAGAAATGAACATCACCGGGGCATCCTCTGAGTCAGAAAGGAGAATCCCTTTTTTCCTGGGATGATCTTGAGGGAGATTCTCAGTCACAGGGGCATGAGGGCCTCGGGCTCTCGTGCCTGTTCTGCCTCCTGATTTCTCCTCCCTGCACGTGCTTGGCTCTTTTGAAGGCGATACCTACCCCTCCCATCCTTAGTTCATGAGTGAGGCCCCAGGAACAGTGGCTAACACAGTGAAAGCTGGAAAATGTATTTATGTCCTGTAAGTTCCATGGTGTGGGAGCCTTCAGAAGTGAAAAGACAATGAACCTGGGGGAACTGTTGGATGGTTTTTATCTTTCTGTTTCAAACATCTTAGCCGTTAGCTACCCATGAGCCCTTTTACTTTTTAAATTTTGTCTATCTTAAGAAATCTTTTACAAAAATTATAGATCAGGGATGAACTCTAGAAACAAACAATTTGCAAACTATTTGGGCGAGATTCTGAAGTTTAAATTTTCCCCTTAGCTGGATTGTGCCTCAGTGGCACAGGCTCTAAGGACATCGCCAAGAAAGGGGTTGGGATCATTTCTTGTAAAGATTTTTAAAATTTAATTAAAATATAATGACATGAATTTCCCCTTCCTTCCCTCTTGCCCCTCCCTCCTCTCCCTCTACCCACCATTTTTATGGCTTCCTCTTCTCTAACCTTTTTTATTACCACATGCATATAAGCAAATAAACATGTAATTGCAACATGGCGCGTATTGCCTGCATGTGTATGTGCCTAGGACCAGCCACTTGGTATTGAAGAATGAATTAGGGAACTCATCCCTCTGGAAGAGTAATTCTTTCTCTCCTCAGTTGTTTATTTCTGGAAGTTCTTTATCTAGGAGTGGGACCCCATCCACATTGACTCAACAACTGAGTTTCTTTGTTCCTGTCTTTTTTAAGCAGCCATGTTGTTGGGATTTGATGGTGTAGCTTCCCTGTCGTAGCTAGAAGGAACATTCTCACAGCAGACTTCCTGGTCCTCTGGCTCTCACATTCCTTCTCTGCTCCATGTTCCCTGAGCCTTGGGTGCAGGAGTTGTGTTGTAGATGTGCCAACTAGAGCTATGCTCTCCGTGGTCAGCTGTCCTGTGTGTTGATCAGCTGTGGCTTTCTGTAATGGTCTCCTGCTGGGAAAAGAAGATTCTTGGATGGGTTACAAGCGCTACATTTGCCTGTAATTATAAGGACAAGTAATCCGAAAGCAGTTACAAATTATATTATGCTGATTTAGAAAAGTGGCAGTAGTAGGCTTTCCTTTACATCCATGGTCTCCATAGGAACATATAATCTACCAGGCATGGTATCCTTCCTGTGAAGCAGGCCTTGAGTTCAATTAGACAGCCATTGGTTACTGCCAAGAGGTAAGTGCCACTATTACACCTTTAGGGGTATCTTACCGTGCTGGTCATTGTTGTGGGTCACTGGCATCACAGCTGGGTAAAGCTGGCGACTGCTTCCCCTCCTTAGGAAAGCAGTTTGCTTAGCTCTTTCCAGTCTTGTGAAAGCTAGTCCTTGGGTAGGAGGCCTTCAGGTCAATTCCAGCTCAAATCTTCTGAGCCCTATGTCCAAAATAGGTGATATCTTCAGCAATAGGGACTAACCTTCAACTTCTGGGAAGCAGCCAAGGGCAATGGCAATAGCCTTTATTGTTTGGAGAGACTCTTGGACTCCCCTGACCAACAAGTTGAAAGGTTTCTCATGACTGATAAGGGAATTTTTGTTAGGCAGATTATGGCTGTTGTAGGGAACAGTGTCACCCCAAGTGGTGTAATCTAGTTAAAAGCTATTATTACTGAAACACAAAATATGATTTCAATACTCCACTTTCTCCAATAGACGGATCATCTGGACAATAACAACAAAATGAGCAGAGAACCTCAGAATTAAATATTATCATACATCCAATAGACCTAATAGATATCCACAGAATAGTCCACCCAAACATCAAAGGATATATATTATACTCAGCAGCCCAGCACATGGATGCCCTTGGAGGCCAGAAAAAGGCATCAGACACCTGGTGCTGCCAGTGCAGGTGGTTGTGAACCTTATGGCCCTCTGCCAAAGCAACCGTCACTCTTAATGGCTGAGCCATCTCCCCAGCTGCAATTATTTTTTTTCTAAACTGTTTCTGTATTACCTTCTAAACTTTGCCGACATATACTGAGATTTTTATATCGAGTTATTTCTTCCTCTTTGTGGTTTTACAAGATGATACACAAACATCTGGAAGAATGTGCTAAATGGGCAATAAATGTTAGCCTTTAGGCCACTCCTCACTGCTGCTTAGACAGAGAAGCAGGACGCTGGAAGAGCCTCGTTCTGCCTCCGTTGTTCCTGGAGGAAGACAAGTACGTCTCCAAGCTAGCAAAGCTCGGATGAAGAAGCAGCGGAGGCCAGGGTCCAATGTGCTCGTTGCTGTGGTTAGAATATGCTTTCCACGTGGTTCTTCCTCAGCAGATAGCACCCTGAGCCTTGGCTCCAGAGCGGCAGTGCTGGGACGGTAGGGCCAAGGGGAAGGTGTTTGGAGAAAGAAACTCCACTTCGGTGAAAGAATTGATGCTCTTCTTGGAGGGAGAGCTTCCCTACTCTGCAAATTGTTTCTGTTTTCTCTCTTCCCCTTAACTCCTTGTCTTTCTGCTTTCCCTGCACACAGCAAGGTGTAGCACATGACCCTCACCCTTGACACAGCCACCCCATCTTCAATTTCTTCAACCCCTAGAGCAAAGCACTGAAATAGACCTTCCTATAAATTGTTTAGTCTCAGTTATTTTGTTATAATAACAGAAGACAGACTAATACATTTGCTTTTCAGAAAATTTATGCTCAGGAGTCATCTGAAGAGAGCTCTAACTGATCTTGGCAGCCCCAGCCTCTCTGAAATATGAAAGTCACATGACTGAGTTCAATGACCTCCAACGCTCACAGGAATCTGGGCAAAGGCCAAACATGTTAGTGGTAGGCCACAAGGAACTTTTCATGTCCCAATTTCACTTTTGAACCCTAGATTGATGGCCTTGTAGATATGGCAGGCCTCTCAAAATTCCATTTTAGATATAACAGGGCCTCCTCTTTTAAAGGAAGGGCTAGGTCTAAGGGAACAATGCAGAAAAAATGGCATCATCTAGTTTCCAGTGTTCTTAGTGTTAGCTGGTTATCGACACCTGCATTTTGCAGAGGTACTGGTTGCGGCGGACAGCATTTAATTCAGAAGCTCCATACTTCAGTCTCCCTAAAGAGAGAGGAGAGGTTCATGTGGATGCATGTCCACAAGCAGACGGGTTCCTCTTAGGAGATGGAGGCTCCTATAAGGCCCCTGTCAGATCTTGGAATCTGGATGACCAATAACAGCAACAACAACAATAATCCAGATATAATGGCATGCACATATAATCCCAACACTTGAGAGGCTGAAGACAGAGGACTCTGAGTTCTGGGCCAGCCTGGACCACACAGGGAGACCCTATCTCAATACTACGACTACTACTACTACTTCTACTACTACTACTAATAATAATAATAAACAAAATTCCAACTAAACCAGGTAATAATCTAAATGTTTCCTACTGCACCAATTTTCACTTCTTTCTTTTAGTGGTGATAAAGATGGGACGCTATGCAATGCACGAGCTGGGAGTAGACTCCCTTCATCCTAATACAGAATGCCTCTCTTTAGTGCTGGGTAGCCTAAGTTCTAAGGTTGTCATTCTTCCCAAGTAGACCAGTTGTCCAGACATGTGAGCCTTCCTCGAAGCAAGAATTCTTTTTTAACATATCCTGGACCTCACAAACCCTGCTGTGGCAGTCAGGCAGAAACCTCCTTCACTCACACTGAACAGCTTCCCAGATTCCAGAGCCAGCATCCCCTGAAGCTCCAGGGATGGCAAACCAGATAGAACCAGAAGGAGACGTGCTGCTCAACTCCGTGCGTTAGCACAGTTACATTGACATTTTGTCACTGTCCGATTCTAACATGCTGTATTTTCAGCCACAAACTGGAAAATTTTTAACTATTTCACAATTTCTTCTTTTAGGAAAAAATAAAAAAATAAATTCCCACTTATACTCCCATGCGCCTTCCTTTTGGACTCAAGCCCCCTCCTCTCCCCCCCCCCCCAACCCTTACCCACTGCTGCTGCTCGGAGATAAGGCTAAGGCATTTTCCCTGCCTTTCCCCAACTGTACATTATCATAAGAAAGTGTCAGGCATCCATCAGCCCACAGCCCCTGATTTATGCTCAAAGTTTGGATTATCTATTCTGCTCCAAATCCCTTCAAACAGTCAACCTGATCAAAGAGAATCATATCCACCCGATAAAATTCGAATATAGCTCCATGAGACAGAGTGACAGGCAGTTTTTTTTTCTTTTGTGATCTCCAAACTGCCTGGACCTCTCCATTTCTCCAGGAATTGTTCTTTATCCAGCATAGGACAAGCTGTGCAGCCTGGCTGTCCCCGCGTCTTTCCCGCTGGATTCTGTGGGGGGTGGGTTTTAAAGCATGAGCTCTGGCTAAGGGAAGAGCTGTTGTCTACCCACAATTCCCTGAATGCATATGAGACAACAGAGTGTGGCTCAATGCAGGGCAAGGGGCAGGGGAAACGTGGTAGTATATAGATCTCCCTTACTTAACAATCAGTTGCTAATGTTGGAGGTGTGTACCTAGGAGAAATCTAGGAAAGGAAGGATGGTCTCCATGCAGCATGCCATCACAACATCTATGATGATGTTATAAAAAGTCAGTGACACCATTCATTCTCTTAGCCAATATCTACTGAACGCCTGATGTACAAGGCTCTGCTGAGACAAAGACAGATCCCTGAAAGTTTAGGAGTTAGGGAAAATAGACATATCTGAGTTATTAAATAAAATCTAGCAGATTTCTAGTACAAGAGGAAATCTGAGACCAGTGAAACCAACCGTACCCTCTTCCCAGCCCCTGAGCCAAATTTCTAAGGAGCTGGCTTTTTAAATTCTTATTATAGCCTGCTAGCATTGGAGTGGAGGATAACACTAATCCCAGGATCTAAGCAAAACTCCAGCCATTTCAGGTACTGATGGAAGACAGAGATCCTGAGCAGAGAGGATGCCCACACCCACCAAAGTAAGAACCCACTAAGGTGCCAGGATACTGGCTAAAGGTACAAGATGAAAACAAGTGTCCATGAAGTCAGAAACACACCACCGCAGGTATCTGTGTAGGGCTGCCACCTCACCGCAGAGAGCTTGCCACCCTGAGCCAGGTGGAGGACTAAGGAAATAAATGAGCAGGCACAGGGCATAAACCTGTAAACCCAGCTGCTCAGAAGACAGGCAGGAGGATCTTAGTTTGCCTGTTTTGAAAGTCTATTTTTTTATGGGACTGGAGCAATGTGATAGTTTGAATGTAATTGCCTCCCATTATCTCATAGGAAGTGGTACTATCAGGAGGTGTGACTTAGCTGGAGTGGGTATTGCCTTGTTGGAGGAAGTGTGTCACCATGGCAGTGGCTTTGAGATTTCCTATGCTCAGGATACCACCCAGTGTCTCAGTAGACTTCCTGTTAACTGCAAGCCATAAGTCTCTCAGCTACTACTCCCAGCCCCATGTCTGTCTGCATACCACCCTGCTCCCCACCATGATGGTAATGGATTGAACCTTTGAAACTGTAAGTGCGCCATCTCAATTAAAAATGTTCTTTATAGGTGTTGCCATGGTCACTGTGTCTCTTCAGAACAACAAAAAGCCCTAACTAAGACAGGCAGAGTGCTTGCTTGGCATGTGCAGATGCCTAAGTTCAATCCCCAGGACCACAACAAAATAGGAGGGGCAGGAAGCCTAAATGCATTAGCACCATGGTGTTTGCTGGAACCTCAGGAGTGGGATATTTGAAGCAGGTTAGCAAACCTAGGAATGCCACCCTCTGACTTTGTCCTTCATTTTCTCTTGAAGCAGGTGCCCAAGACCCACATCCCAGGAGGTACCCTCCCTACACCTAAAAGAAAGGAGCATCCTTATCTCTGAAGACACAAGGTCATGAAAGATTCTGCAAAGACCAGCCCATCTAACTTCCCTTCTGTTATGTCTTTATCATCCATAGCCTTTATCATTCATACCTTCCCATGACTGGCCACATCTTCATCAAAACCATCACTAATACTAATCACTATACAGAATTACAGCTTCTTTAGCTGTTTCCTTATGAAGCTTTTCCTTTCCACACTTCATATAACTTATATTTAGAAGTTTGTATCTTCTCTTGTCCATCCATCTTTGGTTTAGGAGGCATCATTTCTTTGCCCCAGCAGGGCACGTGTAAGACCTTCTGAATGTCCCCTTTCAGTAGCTAATGATGGAGAGGTGGCTTTTTCTACTCTGGCCATTTCCCGGATAAGCTTCTTCCTCCCTGACCATCTCCATTCTCTACCTACAGTCCAACCCAGCAAGCCTGGAGAAAATCCACCCCAACCCCATCTCCACCCCCAGCTTTTGAGACGTGTGAATAGCAGCTCAAACATACTGAGACTACCCCACCTCTCAGTACCAGAGGAGACGTATGATGCCTAGGGGAAAAAAATCGCCTAGAAAGAACACAGCAGAAACTCTACATTAGAGAGCGATCAAAGGTGTGAGTCCATACCCGTTTTGGAACAATAAGCACAGTAAGGACTTGAACTTTAAAAATGTAAGTTTTCAGTAGGATGCTGGGACAGTGTTATCTATGAACTGGCAACAAGCTAAGCCAAGCTTTCCTCCTCCACACTGGAAGAAGAGAAAGTTATGCTATTTTTGATACTAACAATACTAAGGAAAGAGTAAGCTCTTCTTAAATTTAAAGATTCCCAAAGGAGGAATGAGGACACTGTAACAATTCTAAAGTGTGGCATTCGGAATAACCAGCTGCCGATCAAAGCCCATGTACTTGGTTTCTTTGTTCTCGCGATACTCACCGATGTGATACCAGCCACATAAAGAAAACTGAATATGGCCACGCGTGGGTGAAGACGAGCTCTCCCATGGGCTGAAATCCCACAGTGCTTCAGCAGTGAACAGAAATGGTGAGAGACCAAGAGAGCATAGGGGTGGGAGACAAGCCAACACTCTTCTAGAAAGGTTCAGGGGAGGAAGGTCAGCGAAGGTGAAGGGTGAAATTGACTTTCCACACAGATACCCTTACATCTCAGCATGCTGATGGCTGACTGAAGCCCTGTCCAGGCATGCAAGGACATGGGTGCTGAGGAACTACAGCCCTGCACCAAGTAATGGCAACTGATGGGTTTGGAATGCGGGGCTGGCCACTGAGCAGTGGGGTTTCCGTGCAGGTGGAGCTCACACCCTGGCAAAGAGGATCTCTGTCCCTGTTGGCTGTAAATGAGGTAAGTTCCTCCCACCGTGCTGCCCAAGGTGAGCAGAGAGCACCTCTCCAAGAGTGGCAAGTCAGAGAATGAAAAAGGTAAAGGGGCTTCTATGAATAATTAAAGCAAATGGCCCACCCTCATCTGCTGCCTGGTGAAAGAAACCATTACTGGGAGAAGCAAGAAAAAGATCAGCAAGGTTAGCATTTCGAAGAGTTTGACATTTGCAGAATAGTTGCACAGATAATAGAGGGAATTGGTGTATACCCTCAGTCAATCCCCTGCAGTAGCATTGTACAGAGCCTTGGTGCATTTGTCAAAATTAGAAGCCTATGTTAGTAGATTATTATTAACTAATTGGCCAATGTTTCTTGGCCTTTGTCTGCCTAGGTCATTCAATAATTCACCATGATGCTGCAGTGTGGGTAAGGGTCCCTCAGAGGCCCATGTCTTAAAGTCTTAGCCCCCAAGGCAATGCTACTGGGGAATGGTGGAACCTTCAGAAAGTAAAACCCGGTGAGTCCTTCGGCCATTTGGGGTGTGCTCTCCAGGAGGCTGGGGACCCCCTCTTCTTCCACTTCTCCTTTCTTTTGTCTTTCTTGTCACGAGGTGAACAGTTTGCTTTACCTTTGCATTGCCATCTGGCATATGCAGTAAGAATCTAAAGAATCTGCATGCCCACGCTTGAACTGGCACCTCCAAAGCTCCTCTTCATAATCATCCTCGGAATGTTGTTCATAAGACGGAAAGCTGTACGAAGCAGGGACATCTAATACTCTATGGACAATCCTCAGCTTGTATTGTGAGATGCTTTTCTCATTATTAGACAGGGTGGACCCCTAGGTCACAGTGTTAATGTACAGTTCCTGTTGTCTTTTGTTTCACATTCTATTCAGCATTGTCTCCCAAAACTACCTCAACTGGTTGCTTGTTTCCCCATGTCCCTTGTGAATTTAGGGCTGTATACATAACACACTCAGATCCAATTGTTGTGGAGCTGGGGCTCTGACTCCATTTGTAAGATGTTTACCATACAAGTATGAGGATCTGTGTTCAAATTCCCAGGGCCCCAAAATAAAACAGGCATAGTGGCACAAACTCAGAGCCCCAGCACTGGAGGGGCAGAGACAGGCAGATTCCTGGGGTTTGCTGGCCAGTAGCCTAGCCAAATCATGAACTTTGGGTCCCAGTGATGGAGCCTGTCTCAAAAAGAAAGTAGAAAGCTCTTGAGAAATGACACCCAGGTTGACCTCTGACCTCCACATCTCTGTGCACAAATACCCATACACAAACACACACACACATACACACACAGAGAGAGAGAGAGAGAGAAGAAAAACACAGAAAGAGATACAATTATGATCATCTACAAGCACATAGCACTATGCTTTTGTAAAATGTATACATTAAAGCTTATTTTTATGATATGTTAAGAGTTTCTTCAAATGTATTGAATTATATATTCACTACCCCAGTACCATAGAGAATGGCCCTATCATCACAAAATTACCTTTTTCCCAGCACTCAATAGACAAAGGCAGGTGGATCTCTGTGAGTACAAGGCTAGCCTGGTCTAAAGAGAAAGTGCCAGGGCAGTCAGGGCTACACAGAAAAATCCTGTCTTAAAAAAAAATCTTTTTCTCACCCCTTTATGGTTCAAGTTGCTCTTCTCCAAGCCAAACCACCGGCTACCACCCATCTGTTTTACATTTTTATAGGCTTTCCTTTTCCATAATGTCAATGAAAGTGAACCTGGGAAGGTATGGACTCTTAATGCTGGCATTTTGCATTTAGCTAAATGCATTTAAGAGCCCCTTGTGCTAACCACTCACTCAAAGTTTGTTTGTTCCTTTATTCAGCTGACCCACAGCTAGTTTGTCCATTGAACATTTGAGAGCTAGTGGTTCTTTCCAGATTTAATGTAATAGACAATCTGCTTCAGATAGTCACACACGGGTTTCTGTGTAGGCATGACTTTCAGTGTACCTAGATAAATACTGAGGGTGAGATTTTCGGGTTGAATGGTACCATAAGATGACTGTTAGAAAGACCAGTCAAACACTCTGCCTGTTTTGTTTACCATTTTGCCAAATAGTCTTCTTCGTTTCTACACTGACCATAAGTCATTGTTGATGGAAGAACAGAAAGACATGCACAGACTCTAAAGAGTGATCTGACTGTCAGTCCATAAAACCCAGGGAACAGATGAAGCTGAGGCAGATATTATAAGAGAAGGTCACTGGATGAATAGACCAAACTGATGCAATACGCCTTTCTACATACATAATACCCCTCCAAAGCAAGAGAAGACACAAGCAAGACAGACAAATCTGTGATCCTTTCACTGAATCAAATAACAGGAAACCAGGAAAATCCACCAATTGATCCAATAACTGTTTCCCAAACTAAACAGGGCAAGATCTATCCTATTCCATTTGGGAAATAAAGAAGAAAATAGAAATGCTCAGTTTAATAAAAAAAATTGGAAGGAATAAGCAAACATAAAGACACAAAATTAGAAAAGCTGTACAGAGAAAATGAAATTAAATATTGACTATTTTACATAAATCTATTCTGACATGCTTATAAACGTTGGTAACTTTCTGGTAAAGTGAAAATTCTAGTAACAGAGAAATCCCAGCTTCTTTTTATAATCACATAAGGATTTTGATTGTTTATTTACTTCTGCTATGCTGGTGGTTAAACCCAGGGCCTCACGCATGCTAGACAGGTACTCTACTGTGGAGCTAATTGCCAACCCAAGAAATGAGCTATTAACCCTTCCTTTCAGAACAGCACCAACTCAATGGAATTCAGGAATACACTTTTCTTCAAAGTGTCAAGCATTAGCACATTCATAGACTACTTAAATCCCCCAAAACATTATGACAAAGGAGACTCTCAGCTTCCTTCTGGTGCTATTACAACTCTGTTGCTATTGCAGCTCTAAGCTGTCCATTTATAAAGCCGACCCGGACAGGCTTTCCACCCTCACACACAAATACAGCTGTGCAGTTCCTGGGTTACACATCCTCAGATCTGTCCAAGGGTCCAACACAAATCTAGATGCCCACCATCAGGCAATGTGGATGCCCCTCAGAATTCCTGTGCTGCAAATGACTGTATTGGTTTCCATGCCATCACAAGAATAAACCACTCGAGGTAACCAACTTACATTTACAAGGAGAAAAGACTAAATTGGCTCTGCATTTTGGAAGCTCCAGTCTGCACCTGGTTGGTATGATGGCTGATCTTGGTTGTCAACTTGACTGCATTTAGAATCAACTAGAACCTAAGATGCAGGACACTCCTGTGAACGTCTCTTAATTAGATTGTTTGCAGTAGGAAGACCCACTGTAAATCTGGGCCTTACCTTCCAGGGGGCAGCCTAGATTAAAGGGCATGGAAGAAGGAAAACCCCCTTCTTTTGCCTGCCTGCCCTCACTCTAGCCATCAAATTCAGCTATCTTGTTGCTTTAGCTGAAATAAGTCCATCTTCTTCAGGTTCCAACACAGACTGAAAGCCAAAACCTCTATTTTATTACTTTGGAGGTGGCGGGAATTACAAGACAAGAAGGGAAATACATCTGGAGTGAAAAACCTTATTGTTCGATAGCATCTGTTGCTGTGCCTATAATTAAACATTGCTCGTAGAAGGCAATGTCCGGGCCTCCAGTCAATGAGCATCACCTCGTACCCTGCATCATTTCAAAGGCTCAGTAGGCTGAGAGGGACTGGGAAATGTGCATGAGAAGGAGAAAAGTCCAGAAAAGCCAAGTAGGGGCCCAAGTTTTCACCAGATTCGTTATTTGAGAATTTGAAAAAAAAAATAGAAAGCCCCCTTTCCAGTTTCCTTCAGGCCGTCAATCAAATGCTACTATACCATAAAGGCTTCTTCAGACTATGATGCCCCAAACGGTGCTCTCTCTGCCCTGCTCTTCGGCCTTATTTCACCCTGTGAAAGCATCACTGACACAGAAATCTTTTATGTTGCTTGTGCTGTCTGGTAGCCCCCGTCCCACCACCGAACACACCAGAGGCAAGCTCTGTTCGTCTGTGCGTGCTGAGACAGCCCAGAGAAGATAAAGGCTGGGAAAACCATCAGCGGAGGGCAGGGACTCCTGCTGTGAGTGCAGGGCAGTCTAGGGTATGCCTAGGGCACTGGGACCCGGGTGGGATTTGGGTGGCACAGTATAGAGGAAGCCAGACACATCTGTGGGGGCCTTGTAACCAAAGCTGGGAGACTTAGAACTTAATCTAGAGATTAAGTTTCCTTCTGGGAATCGTTCTGAAAAAGAGAAGTGCTGTTATCTTTCAGGCATTCACGCTGTACAGAAGCTGGGCTGTGATGGGAGGGAACGTGTATAAGACCAGCGTAAAGGTTCAGGAGAGCCATGTACTAACAGTGGACAGGGACCAAATTTGGAATATGCTTTCACGAGCGTGCCTGTGTGTATGTGTGCATGTGTGTGTGTGATATCATTGCATAATGACATTCCAGTCAAAGATAAACCTCATCCACAGTAGTCCTACAACACTGGAACCAACACATTTCCTCTGCTTAGTGGCACTGCAGCCATCATAAAGTCAGAGTGATGCCGATGGCGGTGGGCCTCCTGAGACTCATGAGCGCTGACCACACACAGTTACATGCAGTACATAATTCTTAATGGTAAGAGATGATTGTGGCTGCTTTGAGTATCTGTCTCCCTACGGTCTTTATCGCTGCTCTAGAATACAGTCCTCCTCACTGAAAGCGTTTTCTGGAAGACGGTGATCTGTTACTCCCATGCAGCCTCAGACATCTTGTGTTTACCCTGTCTCTTGATGGTGTCAAGGGGCGGTGCCCAGTGACTGGCCTGTGCTATCCAGCCTTGTGGTAAGTGCCCTCTAGAATGTTTACAATGTTTCTCGGTCATTAAGGGCCACATGATGGAGAGAGGGAAGTATGGTAAGAAAGAGGGAGAGGAAAAGGGAGGAGTTGCTAAAGTTTGGAGGTTAAGTGATTGGAAGCATTACGCTGCTGTTTTTTGAGATCTTAAAAGCTAGGAAAGAATACATTCTGTGTTCACTTTTGAATATAACCACGCAAGGATAAAAACTCAAGAGAGAGCATTAGATAGCTCAGCTTGGCGTGTCTGTGACACATCAAAATGAAGATGTCCAAAAGCCGATTGAAAACACCAGTCTCCAGTTGAGGGGAGCAGCTAGGATGAAGATATAAATTGAGAGATGTCAGCTCATAGATATGAAACCACAAGAATGAATGAAGTCACTTGGACCTGAATATAGCCAAAGAGGCCCCAGCCCCAAACCTTGGAGTCTTGTACCCTTGAGCAAGGCACAGGAAACAGCGGCATCCAAAGAAAAAAGGGGTGGGGCAAAGAAAGGGATCCTGAGTCTTAGAAGCCAAGCATAGTTCTTATCTCAGAGTGAAGAGAGCGATTGAATGAATGGAAGATTGTAGAGACACTTGGTAAGATGGAGGCAGAGAGCAACAGCCCTGGAGATTTTGTTACATAAATATTGTCCATGGGTTGATATTAAATAATCTCAGTGGAATAGTGTGATGAGATTCTGAGAGAACAGAAGACGGGGCTGTATTTAGGGCGATGCACAGAACGGCAGCAGCTGGAGAAGCCCCTGTGGTCCAGGGAGCCTTTATAAGACAGGGGCTTAAGTATTTTTAGATGATTAATGAAATGAGCTACTAGGGGGACAGATGATGGCTGAGGAGAGGGAAGGGAAAGCTAAGAAGGCTCCTAAACAGTCAAGAAGACCTTAGAGCAAATGAACAGGGACAGAAAATCGCCTTCACCAGAAGCCAGTGCACGGAGCATGAAGCTGCAGATGCAGGTAGTTTGGCAGGTTGGGTGGGGGGTATAAGCAGGTATCTTGATCTTTGTTTGCTTCCTTTCCCTAAGCTAAATGAGACGTTAGAAGCCCCAGAGGGAAATGCCAAACTGCTATGTTGACATTAGGAAGCTAGGATGGAGGCAAGAGGTGTAGGGTCTGCTACCCACTGCACAGTTACGACTCTTCACTTACGAGGAATGGAGTTGGCGGCTTGCATGAGAACAGGTGTGACATCATTTGTTATTAGATGTGCATGTAGGGACTTAAAGGTGCACTTTGCTATGAAAACGGCATGCCCCAAAGGAGAAAGATTTGTGGGTGTGTACAGAGTAGCAGATTCTGTATTTTCTACTTTCTACTTGGGTTGGTTTCACATAAACATTTAAATACCATATTATTGTTGCCCATGTACACATTTTGTTTCATTTTCTTTATTTTTCTCTCTTAATAAGCACTGTTGTGAAGCCTGGATTGTCTTGAACACCCCAAGATGCCAAGGAGAGCTATAGACACGAAGTGGAACCAGCCTAAAACAGGCAAGTGTAATGCAGTCAACAAAACTGGAAGGGTGGAGCCATATAAGCCCTTTGACACCAGACATAGACTATGGGATTTGAGGTTTGCCATGCTGGGTTTTGGCCTAGTATTTCCTCACTAGGATCCCTTGTGTCCCTTTTTAAATGGTCATGTCCATTCTATGCTATTGTGTATTAGAAGTATGTAATTCGCTTTTTGATTTTACAGGGATTATAGTTAAGAGACTGCCTCAAGTCTCAGAAGAGACTTGGATTTTGAACATTTTAACAGTATTAAGACTGTGGAGCACTGTAGAGACTTCTGAAGCTGGGTTAAATGTATTTTGCTTTAGAGTATGGCTGTGAGCCTATGGGGGCTGAGGAGTGGAATGACACAGATTGAATGAGGGTGGCCCCCATTAGCTCACGTTTGAATGCTTGGTCCATAACTGGTATGACTGTTAAAGAAGGAAACTATAAACAAACTTCCAATTAAATGCTTTTTTTTTGTAAGTTGCCTTGGTTATGGTGTCTCTACATAGCAATAGAAAAACAGCTAAGACATCGCTATTCCTTAATTTTACCGAAGAAGCAGAGAGCAGACACTGTGTTTCAGATTGTTGATGGTTTGGCATTGTTCTTGCCATTTCCATTTTTTTAATTGCTTCATGTAGAGTAATTATAATATATAACCCAAGCAAAAGCGCACCGAACCACCATTTATAACATGACTCCAAATTCCAGCCTTCAAGCCACTGGCTTTAAAATAAACTGTTGACATTACTATCATGGGTAGGAGATCTCTATATTCGGAAATCCAGCCAAGTGCAACTTCCCACAGCATCATGGCTCTGGTTCATTCCCAGCGCATTATCTTCATGATCCATCCCAGTTAGTGTGCCCTTCTCCGTGTGTCCATATAGTCCAGAGAGACCTGGGCTCTAGGTACCCAAGGTAAGATTCCTCTTCATAGCTTAGTTGTAGTCAGAAAAAGAAAAGAAAATACAAACCGGTACACAATCTAAATTAATCTAAATACTATTAAGCATGCTTGCACTAAGCATCATCTTCTTGCATTCTAAAATAATCTTCCATATATGTCATTTTCTATAGCTTAAATATAAATACAAATTGTTCCCTTTTCTGTCTTGTGAATCTCAATTGGTATTTAGGTAGGAGGAGGGTGATGGTGAGTGTTGGAATTGGATTTTTATATGTATATATTCGTCTAGAAGCTTGGCTGTTGAGCACAGAATAAACTATGGACTCCATGGGAAAATGTAAAGGATAACGCAGAAGTTTTGCACTAAGATGCACAAGCTCCAGAGGGCTTATGGGCAATACTGTCTTCCTTCCTTCCTTCCTTCCTTCCTTCCTTCCTTCCTTCCTTCCTTCCTTCCTTCCTTCC
>JABTXL010007457.1:7019782-7113860 GCA_025134845.1 Neodon shergylaensis
AGAGTAGGCAGAGTCAAGAAGATGCCAAGTAACTACCAAAGGAGACAGACGCCAGGTCTGACCCTTATTGGTAAGCCACAGCCTCATGGTGATACACAGATTAATAGAAATGGATTAATTTAAGATATAAGAATTAACCAGGAGCTGGGCGGTGGTGGCGCACGCCTTTAATCCCAGCACTCGGGAGGCAGAGGCAGGCGGATCTCTGTGAGTTCGAGACCAGCCTGGTCTACAAGAGCTAGTGCCAGGACAGGCTCCAAAACCACAGAGAAACCCTGTCTCGAAAAACCAAAAAAAAAAAAAAAAGAATTAACCAGGGATATGCTCGAGCTATTGGCCAAACAGTGTTGTAATGAATATAGTGTCTGTATGATTATTCAGGTCTGGGCGGCCAGGAAACCAAGGCGCAGTCTCCTTTACACATACACAATCTTTAATTTAGTTTTAAGGCTTAAACTCGGATGCTCATAATTGCCAGTCAAATGCTTTTCCTATGTATCTTTTCTCCCAGGCATCCACAGTAAAATAAAAATGCTCCCAGTAGCCACAGTGTTGTCTGGAGGAACAACTACTTCAACATACAGCTTAGATTATGAAGAGACATTTTATTGAGGTTTCATGAGAGAAAACCTCTGTTCGAAGGGTTTGCTTAAAATTGCATGAAGACCTCATTTAAAAGTACAGCACATGAACTGAGCAGATCCTGATGGCACGGGCCTGTAATGGCAGTTGAGGTAGGATTTTAGAATTCAAGGCTTGCCTGGGCTACGGAAGGAATTTAAAACTTCTCTGGGATCCTTAGTGAGACTCATTCTCAAACAAATAACAAAACCAGACAATCCAGGGTGTAGCTCAGTGGTAGAGCACTTCCCTAGCAGGTACCAGGCCCAGGTTCAAACCTCAGCTTTCCCAAACCAAATAGAAAGCATGAGAAGGGAGGGGTTGTAAGAAGCTGTGAGCAGGAGCTGTGGGGAAGGCTGTTTCTGTCCAGCTCTGCCTTTAATGGGATCCTGGCTTTTAAAAATCCATTCAGTTTTCTTTCTTGCTCTGGGCCCAGGAGCAATTTAAATAACAAAGGCATTTTATTGAGTCCTGAAAACAATTTAGCCTTGAACTTGCCTCAGTTCAGTCCTGTGGTTGGAAGGGAAATGGTTCTTTGACAACTTGCCAATTTTCTCTTTGTCCTTTATCTTATATTCCCGATAAGATTTGCATTGTTTGTAAATTGCCTATTCGCCCTGATTTTCAACCTCCTAACAGTAGGCTTTTCTTAATCCTCTCTGTGTAAATGCTACCTCTCCTTCTTAATTTGCATTTGTTCATTTGTTCCTCTTGATTAATTTTTCTAAACCTTTGTTTACCTCATCAGTATTTTCAAAGAACCCAGTTTTTACAAGTACTTATCAACCATGCACAGTGTTCCAATCTGAGCTGTATTGCGGTCTACCTGACGGGCTCTCAGTTCAATATTTACTTTGAGTGGTTTGGAAACATCTCAAGCTTGAACTCATTTCTCTTGTCTGATTCTTTTAAAGCTAGGCGTTTCCCTGTAGCTACCACCTTAACCACATCTCAGAATCTCATAGCTTTTTTAAATCCCCAGGTACCTGCTACCTTGCTTAAGACTGCCTAGCATGTACCAGGTCCTGGGTCTAAACCTCGCCATTGCAAAACACAGCAGACAAAAGAGAAAGCACATGAAATGAAGAGAAACTAGAAGCTGGGATCTGAAGGAGCTGTAGGGAGTGTGCTCTATCCAGCTTTTGACATCAGTTTTATGGCTCCGACTTAATTTCTAATCCCTGCACTTTTGCTACAAGTGTAGACGCCCATGTTTTTGGCCCTTGGCTCTTCAGCCCTGCGGTCTCTCCTGCCCTCTTTCGCTCTCCTTTGTCTCCACCACATTACACAGATCACATCCTGCTGTTGACTTCACAGGATATCTGTTAGACCTGACCCCTGTCTTCCCAGAGCAGAGGTACTGCACCCCCTGTACAGCAGTCCCCAGAAACACACCTTGTTCTCATCAGCTGCCCTGAGTGCGCTGAAACCCATGAATAGGTGCTTTTTTTTTTCTTTTAGATTTCAATACTCAATATTCTAAGAATGAAATGACATCAGGGAAGTAATTGCTATAGTGTAAGATGTTGAAAGGGTAAATAATCAAACTCAGATGGATTTCTTGGATGGGAAATCAGTTTACAGTTCAAACATGGGGCCTGGGTGGAGATGTATAACCAGGGGAAGAAATTAAATCATCCAAGAGTCAAGAGCAATGGTCAGAACAGCATTAGACAGTGAAAGAAAGGAACGGGAGAGCATGTGTCCAGCAAGACAGGGTGACCAGAGGAAAGCGTCGCCTTTTCTTCATCTAATTTGGTGGAATCATTGAGGCTGCAAAGTGTGTTCAGTTCAGCCTGCTGGTTTCTACTATATTTTCACACTTTTTTTTTTTTTGATTTTTCGAGACAGGGTTTCTCCGTAGCTTTTGGTTCCTGTCCTGGAACTAGCTCTTGTAGACTTTTTTTTTTTAAGATTTATTTAATTTGTATACAGTGTTCTATCTGCATGTCTGCCTGCAGGCCAGAAGTGGGCACCAGATCTCATTGTGAGCCACCATGTGGTTGCTGGGACTTGAACTCAGGACCTCTGGAAGAACAGTCAGTGCTCTAAACCTCTGAGCCATCTCTCCAGCCTTTCACACGTTACTGTTACTTGGTAGCTTTTTTGGTTTTTACAATGTATATACCTCACATCCATATGAAGTTGAATAGATATCCACATTGTGAATGAAAGTCTCTCCAATGAGCAAGAAGGTAGTCACCAGTCACTAGAATAACAGCTGTAAGTCAAGACTCAGAAAACTCTCCGCCTTACAGTCTCTACCAGTTGGACATCCTTTCCTCCTTCTTTTCCTAGTAGTTCAACTCAGGATGTCCTCCAAGGGTCCTCTTCTTCTGCATGCTTCTGCTTCAGTCCAGAGGTGGGATCTAGTCTCTTTACCCTTAATGTCCATTGGAATTAGTGGCTTGCTTACCCGGTAGACTCAGGTAGGTAGCTACAATGGCGGTGGATCCTGTGATTTCTGAGATTGAGGCATAAGAAATCTTGAAGTTGTGGACGAGGTCATTCGCTTAGCTCATTCTTACAAGCTACCTACCGTGCTATAATAAGCCCATGCCAATGGAATAGCCACACACTGCTTTGTCAGGCACCAATCGCTGCAGTCCCTGGGCCACCACCACCCTTTAGGTGAGCCTTCTTGGCCGTTCACCTACACTGGAACATGGCTTGAGCACAGCTTTCTCCAATACCTGTGCAGAACTGTGCGGTGTTCACCACATTCAAAACCAGCTGAGCCCAGTGAGTGCACAGAGGAATGAGAAATGATGATTAATTTTTATAACATAGAGCTCTGAGGTAGACTTTTATAGAGCGATATATGATTAGAGCAACCCTCTTTGTCTGAATGTCCCGAAGAAATGTCCCCATGAGAGAAGTATATCTTCCTGCATTCATTAGCCATGGATTGCCTGCTTCCAGGATAAAGTTAAAGCTTGTTGAATAGGAACACTCTTTCCACCAATATTTCTTTCTGAGCCATTATTATAGCCTTTATTAACAAAAGAGCAGCATCTTGTCAGAGTTCTTGTTTGAAGATGGACACAAGTTAATTTTCTTCCTGTTAGTCACTTCTTGATAATTATAATGATTCTTCAGATTCTGATATTACTAAACTCCTGAGTGTGTTGTTCAACTTAATTGTTAGTCAACACAACCGGTGTTTATGAGCTGTCCTTTGTATATTGTGATAGAGGTTGCAGGCTTACAAATGACATGGAATTCCCCTCCCAAGTAACCTTCATTAAGAAGAGAAAACAACTCAAAACCAAGATAACACAATTCAAGGAAGAATGTGTTGCTCTAATTACTTATTTCTGTGATGAAATTCCTGACAAGAAACAAGGTTTTTGTTGTAGTTGTTTGGTTTTTCAGGGTTTTGTTTTGTTTTTTGGCTTAGCAGGAGATAAAGTCTGTCAAAGTAGGGAAGTCACTGGAGTGAGAGCAGGGGGCCGGCTGGTCACATTACACACACAGTCAGGAAGCAAATCATGAACAGGATGAGGTCAGATTATTATACCTCAAGATCCACCCTCAGTGACACACTTCTATCAGCAAGGCTCCAACTCGGAGATTGTACAACTTCAAACAGCACCGCCAGCTGAGGACCAAGAGCCCAACCACATGAAGTCTCCTAGGGGAGACTTTTCACACTTAAACCCCAATACTCTAGTCCTGGCCCCTATGTGCTCATGGAAGGCCACCTTCTGATACAAAATGTGTTAGTTAATGCCAACTTCAAAAATACCCATAATCTTTAAGAGCATCAAAACTGTTCTGAAGTCCAAAGTCTCTTCTGAGACTCAAAGAATTCAACTATGAATCCTATTTAATAATAAACACACATTGCACACTTAAATATTCAATGACACAGAATAAATATTCTCTCCTAAGAGTCACGGGGGCATGAAAAGGAAAGGTCGAATCAGATCAAGACTCAAACCCAGCAGCACTAATAGCAAATCCTGAAGCTCAATATCTGACATCTGGGACTCATGGCAGAATCACCTGGGTTTCAAATGGCTTCATCAGACCTGGTCCTCCAGCTCCATGACCACAGAGCACCCACCTATGAGGCAGCTCCAGTCCATGTATGCAGTTTGTCACAACCAACATACGGTAGTTACAGCATCTCCTACATCCTGGGGTCTCCGTTCCAACTTGAGCTTAATTTTCACAGCTTCATGTAGTGACTTCTCAGGATGTCCTTGCAGATACTTTACACATTCCCTGACCTCAAAGACTCCCGGGAAACACGGTATGAGGTTTCCCTGATTCTTGCATCGTTCATGCCTGCAAATTAGTCCTGCATGGACAACATTGCTAAGTTCTCTGCTAGCTGGGGTGGAATCTGGGCCTCTTGGACCACAGCTGAAGCAGCCTCCTTGTGCTCTCCCTGGCGGAAAACTTCCCTCATCAGGAGCTAATAAGAGTTAGGTAACCCCATCAGTAGCCATCTCAGTGGGGGCTTTCTCCTTTCACTGGAAAGTGAATCTGCATTTTTACAAGCTAGCACCTTAGTTTTACAAGTTAGCCCTCAGGAAATCGTTCTATTGTCCCAGTGTAGAGAAGGGAGTTTCTCTTTAATAATTATAGCCTGGTTTTTTTTTTAAAGCAAATGCTTTACCTACAACTTTAAACTTATCTTTCCTTGACAAACTGCCCATTTTTATGTCTTTCTGCACTATCAAGGGCTCCGTCAAAAAGGGAAAAAAAAGAACTATAGAATGGGAGAGAATATTTACAAATAATACAGACAAGTATGTGTGTATTAAATACTTATGTAAAATTTATAAAGGATTTAGTACTTAGTAATAAAATAATTGTCCAGCCATAGGGAAAATGGCAGACTACCAGACAGACTTTTATTCCAAGAAGAGAGACAAATGGCTCATAAACATATGAAGACATGCTCACCATCACTAATATACTTGGAAATGCAAGTGAAAACTACAAAGAGCTGTCACGTCAAGCACAGTATAAGCACAAAGGAGGATAGCAGCCTGGGATTAGGGCAGAGCAATGACCTGGCCTGCCCAAGGCCCTCCTTCCATCCCCAGAGTCATGAAATGAGAGGAGGCATGATAATAAGTATCTGTAGAGTTCTGCACTCGGACTGGAGCACTCATAATTAAAAGGTTAAAATTTAAAAACAGGCAGGCAGATGCTGAAGTAGCTCAATGATACAACCCAGTGACTCTTGGGAATATGCTATAAAGAATTTCAAACAGATATTATGTAAATGCTCATAGCAAGATTTATCGTGCAGCATACAGTAGAATCAACCAGAATGTTCATCAACCGATGAATGGAGAAACAAATTGTGGCCAATCTACACAGTGAAACATCATCCAGTTATAAAGAGGGATGAAATAAGATGACATCGGACCATATGGACATACCTTGAAAACATTACCCAAGGTGGGAAAAGTCTATCAGAAGGGCATTTGTCCCATGGTTCTGTTCATCATGATGTACAGACTTGGCAAGTCTACAGAGCAGGAAGTAGGTTTGTGGTTTCCTAGAGGCGGGAGGGTGCAGGCTTGAGGACTGAGGAAATGTTCATGTTTCTTTCAGAGGGGATCAAAATGATCTCTAATTGGTCATCATGTTGATTACAAACCACTGAATTTTACACTTTAGGGGGGTGGCTCACATGGCTAGTGGGTGACATTGCAAGAAGCTATAATGAACAGAATGGTGTCCAAAGCCTAACATGTGAAGGAAACAGTGGAAATTGGTAAGGCACAGGAAGTACATGAAGAGGCCAGCCTGGGTCATGCTGCAGACAATACGCTGGTACCACTGGGTGAAAGAGTTAGAAAATTCACCTCAGGTAAAACTGTAGGAGATACCTTTGCATCACGGGGACCAAAGTGACCACACTAACTGAGAGAGAGCAACTTAAGTAGGCAGGATCTCTGTGGCTCATGGTTTTACAAGTTCCAGGCCATCGTGTGGAGACCCACTGATTCTGGGCCCATATGAGGCAGGTGAACATAAGCTGGATTGTGCAGTGGCAGAGGCTCCTCATGTCATTGTAGAGGGGAAGGAGAGATGAGGAAGAGACCAAGGACTAGGCACAGCCTTCAAGGTGTGCCCCTGCAGGGATCCACGTAGGCCAGCTGGTTTCCCACTCCTTCGTTCCCCCAGCTCTCGAAAGAGCATCCCATCTGGAAAGTATTCAACCTATGAACCTTCGGCTGATGTCTTACAATCAAACCATAGCATAGTCATTAACAATTTGGTCTAGAATTGCTATAGCAAGGATAGGTTGTAGTGAAGAGGGAAGATGAACTGGACCAACAGAAAGCAGAGCAGGAATCTAGGTTTGCACAGAGAGGAAGGGGCAAAGACGGAGTCCCCCTAAACGCTCTGTGTTTATTCTGTGAAGTGAGCCCAGGAATGCTGAGTTATTCTGGCAGAGTTTTATTGATGTTGTCTCCTTTTGTACATTGTTTGAAAGTGGGCAAGAGATGAGAGAGATTGGCATTCACTGAATGTTATAGGTATCAGTCACTCTTGCAAGTTCAGCTAAAATGCACACTGCCTTATTTTTTCAGAACAACCCCAAGGGGTCCAACTACTTTGTTATCCTTAGACTCTGAAGCCAGATCTCATTGGTAACGATGTCTGTGCCCTTGGTTAACGACAACACATGAGAGCCAAACCTACCACCTAGCACTCATAGATACTCAACAAATGTTACTGTACTTCTGCTGTGCCCTCAGCAACCTGTCCTCCATTGTTGCAGAACCTTGTAAGAATGCTAAGATTTGCATTTACACCCAGCCACACCCAGTTCTCTGGGGTCCTTGAGGCTTCACACTCCTCTGCAGTGGTTGCTAGGGTATATGCCCCCACCCCACCCTGCTTCTCTCATTTCTTCCCAGATCCCTTTAGGCCTCTTCTGTTCCTGTGGGATTTAATAATGACAAATATACCCCAGATTTGAGGCTATGGTTAAGGGCTTTCTGGGAATTTGGTGGAGGCCCACACATGCACACCCATCTCATTTGTAACCGACGTCACCCTCCATCCCCTCCAACGGATCCCAAATACAAGAGGAAAAACTGTAGGAGGCTCATCGCTGTGAGCTCTTACGACAGCAAATTGTAGCTCATCAGAGCCAATTCCTCAAACCATTTGCCTTAATCTAAACCAGAATTTCTCATCTCCCCTTTTATGATCCCATTTCAGGGTTGTGTGAGAGGTTGAGCAATGGGGCCATATGTTATCATTCTAATGAAAACAATCAGAGTCTGGTGGTTATTAATCACCTGGCCTTATCATCCATTAGAGAGACGTCTTATTAACCAAAAAGCGGATATTTCGTTCCTGAATTCCAGAGATAAAAACCTAAAGGAGATGAGAAGAAGTGAACTAAAATTCACTGCACTGGAATTTTTGAAGTAAATTTAATCTTGTCAATGGCTTCTTTAATTAAGCATTTATATGGGGTTTGAAACAAAATATTCAGGCATTGTTATTTCAGAGTTTCTCTTCATATTTTGTCATTCTCATGGAATAACGTGAATTCTGAAATTTCAGAAAAACTGAAGTAGCTTGGGCAGCTTTAAAACAATGCTTAGGGGCTAGAGAGCTGTCTCAGCAGTCAAGAGCAGACGCTGCTCTTGCAAAGACATGAGTTCAATTCCCAGCACCCATTTACTAGAGCCCGTAACTCCAACTCCAGAGAAATCCAGTGTCTTCTTTGGTCTCTTCAGGCACCTATATTCACAAACACACACACACACACACACATGAGTATAACCAAATATAAAATAAATCTTTTGTAAAAGTAGTACTAGATCCTCCTGTCTTCTGTGACCATATTTCAGATGACCATGACGATAAATTCATTGTATAATATTTCTAAAATGCTCCATTGTGTTTAGAGGTGGGCACCAAAAGAAGACAATGATGACACGTACATCACTGTGAAAACTCTGGTCAACTACAAGCCTAAGGGATGAGTTCTAGGCGATATTAGTAATCTCATCGCTAATTTCCAAGGACAGGCAGCTGAAAGGACAGTAAGTGAATGTCACTCGAAAAACTTGGTGGAGACAAGTGATCACAGCGAAGCCACAGGCACCCTGAGATGTCCCTGGCCGCTTGCTCCCCATCGGCTGAAAGGAAGGGACAAGAGCAGACAAGTTGTGTGGGGAATAATTTGAACATGTGTATGTTATCTTGTTTGCTTGTGGCTTTCAGGATGTATTTGACTCAGCATTTCTCCAAGTGATTTCTACAAATGCATTTCTCTCAAAGGCGTTCCATAGAATATAAAGTTAAAGTGACCATCTGCAGACAAGAAGGCAGCAACCACCCAAGTCAAAAGGGTTTTTGTTGTTGTTGTTGTTGTTTTGTTTTTGAAAATAACCAGTTCTTTACTGGCCCTTGGATTTCCCTCACGTATATCAGGGACTCTGAGAAGCTAGAGGAAAGTTTCAGGTTCTCTCAAACTTCCCCAAACTTCTGCCAGAAGGAAGTTTTGTTCTGACCAAGTCTTTTGGGGTTTCTGGAAGTCCTAAGTGTTCTACAGAGCACACCGACAGACATACCCTTTAATTAAACAGCACCTGAAAATTCAGTCCATGCACCCATAGCCAGAAACCAGTTTGTATCCTGTAGTGGTGGCTTTATCTTCAGCAGAGCATCCCAGGGAGTCACCGGAATGGCTCAGGGTAGACGCCATGTAAACACTCACCAAATGGGATGAAATTCAAATTAATCAAGCTCTTTAAATGCCTTAGACTCCAGCTGGCTCAGCCAGGCTACTCCAGGATGCATGTAAACCATGGTTGAGTTGGTGACCTAGCTGCCATCCAATAAATAGCTGCTTGGCCCCCAGGTCTCGGAAACCAGTAATCTTAATTAACTACGTCCTGGTCTGAAGAGCTGGGAACCTTATCGTGGAGCTATGGGATTCTCAGTGCAGGGTCTGGACGCATTCGTCACCTCTTCCTCACACAGCACATTGCACCGTGTGGAAGAGTATGGCCTCGTGCCATCCCCACAGGGAGGGAAGGGCACACCCGCTAATGGGAAGCAAAGGCACATGGGAGCATCTGAGCAGGTGAAAGAGATCAAGACAAGGAGTATGTTCCAGCCCCCTGAGCAAGCTCACACCAAGGAAGGGACTGGGTGGGAGCTGAGTGGTTCCTAACCCACTGCTTAGGTGGACATACCAGAAATGGAAGAAAGGAAAAATATGTGATGAATGAGATGGAAGCCAGTCTTCTCCCGAGGTCACTTCCTTTCACAGATCTTAACCACCAGGATGACCATGGTGGTCACAGATCTTAACCACCAGGATGGTAAGCATCATCGGCTTATCAGCTCTCTAGTTCGAGTCACTGTGGCCACCACACTTGACAGAGACAGCTAGAGGGAGGGGAAAGTCATTCTGCCTCACTGTTCCAGCCCATCCCGGTAGGGAGGCTTGTTCCTTCAGATCAGCAGTATGTGATGACCTCAAGCTGCCCATGACAGAGTGGACCAAGACACAGAGGGCAACAGGAAATGGGGTAAGTTGCCAGCTGTGGACCAAATATTTAAAACACAAACCTGGGGCTAGAGAGATGGCTTGGTGATTGAGAGCACTTATTGCTCTATTCCAGGGGACCTCAGTTTTGTTCCCAGCTCCCACATGGTGGCTGGAACCATCCGTAACTCCAGTTCCAGGGCATTTGGGGCTTTTTTCTGGCCTCTGAAAGTACCAGGCGCACACACAGTGCACATACCTACTTATCTACTTACTTACCTACATACATACATACAAACATGCAGGCAAAACACTCATATACAAAAAATTAAAAGATAAATAAATCACAGCCCCTTCCCCCCCAAAAAAAGAAAAGAAATGAAGTTGTGGGGCACCTTTTGAATATAAACAATATTGGTCAACAGATAAGGTACATAAAACCCTTCCCCTGACAGCACTAAGACCCTGGGCTGGGAACATCAGTAATAAACCTAAATACATTTGTGAATTAACTGGATAGTAGATGCTCCATGCTGAATATTTATGCTGGAGGGATTCATGCTTTGAAAACGTGATAAGAGAACCTGGGAGGTATAGGAGATGATTATTTGACTTTTGGTTTTGTTTTGAGGCTCATGATGTAAACAGTTTTAAATGAACGATAAGCGTAGGCCTCACTCTATTTGAAAAGGGCTGGAAGAAGCAGAGTGTGTAAGATCTATAGACTTGGGGGAGAATGTTCTGGACATGAGGAACTGTTGTAGAATATTAGTTAAAGATGTGTTACATCTGTTTATGCTGTAAAACATTTGTTTTAATGATGCAAAGATGGGTTGCATTCTTTTATGTTGCATTTGTTTAACTCTGTGAAGCTGTGTTACTTTGCCTGCCTAAAACATCTGATTGGTCCAATAAAGAGCTGACCGGTCAACAGCAAGGCAGGAAAAAGGGTGGTTGGGGCTGGCAGGCAGAAAGAATAAATTTATTTTTTAATAAAAGGAAGAAGGATCAAGAAAAGAGGGGGCCAGCCACCCAGTCACATAGGCAGACCTAGAATAAGAAGGAAAGAAAAGATATACAGAAATATATACAGAAATAGAGAAAAGAAAAAAACCCCAGCAGCAGAAGGTAGATGGGATAATTTAAGTTAGGAAAAGCTGGTAAGAAACAAGCCAAGCTAAGGCTGAGTATATATGAGAAAGAATAAGCCTCCGTGTGTTTTTATTTGGGAGCTGGGTGGTGGGCTCCCAAAGAGCCAAAAGAGTAAAGCAACCAACAAAGAACAGAGAGCAAAATCCCTGAGTCTGCAGCATCCTGCAGGCTACAGGGTATGCCTAACACATGGACTACAGGCTAAAGAAAGGGCACGAGATGGACCACTCCATCAGCACCAGGGATCTCCCTTGGTCTTGACCACACTTGCAGCAATTCTCCAGGTTGAGGGACAAGCAGGAGGTGGCTAGAAGCCTGAAACTCACCATCCAACAGCAAACAGATGAAGACAGACAGGCTCCCAACAAGAATCCCTGAGCTGAACAGTGTGTGCTGTGTGAATCAGAGTGAAGGTCAGCAGAGAGTGGGCAGGCTGGCCTTCTAGGTGGCCTATAAGATGGCTGCCAAGCCCAGAGGTAACCCTGTGATTCTATGTGGTCATTATAATGCTTTGGCCTCCTCGTGAATCAGACAACCCAAGCCGCTGCTTAAAATATGGGTTTAAAATATTCAGAACCTCTTCCCTGAACATTTGATTGACAAGCCTCAAGAGTACTAGGTTTTACAAAGCCTAGTCAGGGAACATAGATGCCCCCAGGCATGGGCTGTCTGTCCACACCCTGTGGAATGTGGTGTGAGAACTCCTCAAAAGGCAGCTGTCTCCAGCCCGCCACCAGCCTTCCCCAGATAGTCTGATTCACGGCTCCCTCATCTATGAAATGTTTTGCCTCAAAGCATGTAGGAATTTAACATATTCTGGAAGAGCCAAGGACTTTGTCTTTGAATTCCTTTGGCTTTAAACAATCCCCTTTAGTAAGATATTCAAATAGTGCGTTTTCCTGTGCCTCACACTTTGGGTTTCAATTCACGACGTGTCTCTGGTGTCATGGTTTAATATCTGAGTGACACGGTTCCTAGAAAAGATGCTATACCTAGAAACGTCCTCTGAGGCCTTCCCAACTCTAACATACAGCTGCTAATAGTGTGCTGTCCACCTTCTCAAAGGCTCTCAACAAAGCGTCCAAGTTTTCTTTGCCAGAAACTGTGGGTGGAAAGAAATGGAAAAGGAGGCCTTCTGATGTAGTGCGTGAGCTGGGGGATGCTGAGAGAGCTAGATTTATGGACTGTGAGTGAGCACAATCCTTGGGCCCTGTGCAGCCGGGTGTGAGGTCATCAGAAAGCAGGTGTGGCACTCCCCAGCAGGTGTTTCCAAAGGAGGCTTTCAGCCTATGCTCCCCTGGTACCCCGAGCATGGGGGCACAGATGTCAGGCACGGGAACTCTCAGGGATGGTGTTAAATCAACACAAATGTTCTCCGAAAGGAAATTGCTAAGACTTAAAAATCCCCCCTCATGTGAGTGGGAAACTTATTTCAGAAAACCGATGTGAACTGGTGTGTGCAGTCTGGGGTCTGAGGATTGTAGGGAAATTGGAAGAATTCTTTAAACTACAAAGAATACATTCTTTAAAGAGCATGGTTTTAATGTCCTTGCCTGCTCTAGGGTTCAGATATAAACGTGGGGAGGAATATAAAAGTTCAAAGGACAGCCAGTGCTCGGCTTCTGTCACCATAAAAAAATGCCTAGAATGATTGACTTATAAAGAAAAAAAGTCCATTTTGGCTCACAGTTTCTGAGGTTTCAGCTCGTGGTCACTTGGCCCTGTTGCTTGTGGCCTGGGGTCACGTGCAGCTATGGATGAAAGAGCAAAGCCTTCTATCTACCTCAAAGTCAGGGAGGAAAGAACAAAGAAACTGCATTTCCACACTACTTCAAGGGCATGTCCCCTAAATGTAAAACCCACCCCTGAAGGTTTCTAACACCTTCCATTAGCACCAAGTTTGGGCCAGTACTTTAACGAATGTTCTTTGGAGAAAACATTTAAGATCCAAGAAGAGACCTGTGGTGCACAAATAAGTATGTCCATCCAGCCTGTCATTAAGCCATTCGCTCTCTCCCATTCTGAGTCTATAGGACTTAGTGTGGGTAACCCTACACCCCTGTTCCAGCTTGAACATATAACCCCCAATCTAATCAGAATTCCCTGAGTGTATGCAGAAATATTGGAAGTTTGTGTCGCTTCTATCAAGTTTGCTGGAATTGGAAGGGAAGCCAGATTTACCTGGCTTTGATACCGTGCAAGCCACTATGACAGCAAATCCAGCACACAGGACATGGAGAGCTACGGACAGAGAGAAGAAGACAGTCCTGAGAGTGCCGTGGGTGTTTCTCAGCCTGATTCACTGGGATTCAATACACTTAGGACTCCTCTCTGGGTGCAAGGCATCATTTGTCATACCTCCCTCAGATAAAAGTGATTCAGTCACTCTAGGATGACAATGTATGAGTAGGTTATAGAAAGAATTCAACACACCTGGGGGGAGTTCTGTTTTTTTAACTGCCCATGGCATTCCCAGCTAATCACAATTCGAATGTACCAGGTGCTCTCATTTATACAAGCAGAGGGTGGAGCAGGGTCAATTCTCAGTTCTCAGGTCCATGGTCTTGTTATGAAATTAATGGTCTTTAGAACACAGGGTCATCTTTAAGTTCCTATAAATATAACATCTCTGAAACTAATTGCCTGGCTATCCTACGCACTTTCAATTTGTTCATGTAGTAAACATATCCAATACTCAGCTTCATGAGTTTGAACAGCAGCACCCTCAATCTGGTAGGAGAAAAACAAAGATTCTCCCATTTAGATCCCACTGGAAACAGCCATATCAATAAAAAAAAAACTGGGTGTATTTGGAGATGAAGTGAGTCCTTCCATTCTGTTCCTTCACTGCCAGCTGCTGCTCATCCCTAGGCTCTCATCTTGTCCCAGCCTTCACATATATTTGATCCACACTGGGTCAAGAATTTCTACAGATAAATGCAGTAGAGACAGGTCAACTCGCTGGTAAACTCTTGCTCAGCTTCTACACCACACTCACAAACAAAATAAATTCTGAGCCTCTTGCTCTGCCTCCACACTCCCCAAAAAAACTCATACAACGTGTGCGCATGTGCAAACCACACACACACACACACACACACACACGTATATAAATCTTCTATGACTATAAGCGTCTGTATGGGATTTTCGCTGATATTTTATAGCTGCTGGGAAAAGTCTTCTTCAGTGATCTGACCCCTTGTAGACAGGCGATAAAAGCAGCTCAGGCCCTGACTGGCTGGGCCAAACAAACCGAACAGGGTGGGGAATAGGGAAAGAAGAAAATATAAAAAGAAGTAATCTCAAGGCTGAATGGGAGAGATGGGAGAGCGAAGAGGGTGTAACTGGAGTAGCTGGGGTGCTAAATACACTCAAAGCGGGTTTATGACTTTCTCGAAGAAGTAATTAAAATATTACGAAAAAGGCGCTACTTTGTCTACAGCTGCATGTTTCTTTACCCTCTGCCTCTAACCCTAAAGCCCTAGAAATATATCCTTATTAGATTAGTGGCAGCTAAACGTCTCAAGCCTAACAGAATTAGTCTAATAGGAATTGTTCGCAGGCAATCTGTGAAATGAAACGATCTAACGTTTGCAGCCCTTGCAATTAGCTAGCAGGAGAGAGAGCCTGGCATTTGTTTTCATAACAAAAATTAATTCCTCCATTCCTCTTAATGCCCTCACAGGAGGGACTAAAGGAGACTACAGACCCGCAATCAATGTGAACTCTCCTCCCTGAATGCCCCTTTCCCCACCTATACATCAGAGATAACAAAATTTGCCACGTTCCTGCTCTCAGCTCTGAAAGGAGGTGGAATGAAGGGCAGGGGATAAATGACCAGTCTAGACATAATACATTGATTTGTGAGCCTTTCAGATGTGGTATGGACAGGGTAAAAAAGGGGTTAATTCAATTTTGCATTAAGTGTTTCCATGTTGGCCATTGGAAATGCTGCTCGTCACAAATGGAAAAGCTGAAAAATCTACCCGCGCACCGAAGGAAGAAAGAAGCTCAGTGGAGTTTTGTCTGCCAAGAGAAGGTGACAGCACCTGAGGTTGGAACTCCTACGCCCAGCAGCCTGTGCTTGACCTAGGCTGTGTCCTACAACTAAGGAGTGGCCCCTCCCTGTGACAGCCCTTCCCGTCTGTGCGTTTTAAAACTGTTAGTGACCTCTGACCTTCTGTTGCCCTTTGCTGGTTCATGGTGTTCACAAGAGCCTTTCATTAAGGGTTTTTTTTTTCAAGGTTTAGACCCACCACATATGAGTGTACAGATATTTTTTGACATGTATAACAGTAAAAGCACACCACTGTTTAAGAAACCAAAAGAGCGAGTATTAGGTTTTTCCCCACTACCAAACCAGGTCTTAAGCAGCTCCCTTTTCATTTCCGCTGTGATCAGCATCAACAGAGTTCTTCTCAGTCCCGTGTGCCTTTGTTTTCAACACACTCATAAGCTCACGTGGATTGAAGGTGATTCCAATTGCAGGGGTGTCTGTAACCTCTGCTCCCCGTGAGTCCAGCAACCTCAGAGAGCGTAGACCGGGTCTGTTCGCTGTCTCCTCAACCTTCAGCATCCTCCCTGAAGAACCGTTCGTTTGCTCCGAACTTCATTCTTTGCCCAGGAAGACTGGGAGAAGTCGGTTCCCAGGTCATCTGGCTGAATTGTAGGAGGTCCAAATATCTCGTTATCTGGGTGACTCTGTAACCATGTTTCCCAAAGAGATTAGGACATGAGAACAGCAGAGGGCTCTCTACAAGGTGGATTTGCCTGATCTGTGGTGTTTGTCTTTGCCAGAGTTCTGTAGAGAGCCAGAACCAACTGATATGTTGGGAGAGACTGATCATGTGATGTAAGCATTTGAGAAAGTGTTTCCCATTTAGTATTTTGAGTTGTTGGCTTTTTCCTAGACATTCCATCTTGGAATCCTGAACAACAGCAGGGAGTCAGCTGTGGGGTCAAGCAGAGGACGGGTGATCTGGTCAGGTACAGATGGATGCTGACTAGATACTTTCAGTGCGTGAAATTGAATTTACTTGGAGCATGGCTGTGTGTGTGTGGTGTGTGTGTGTGTGTGTGTGTGTGTGTGTGTGTGTGTGAGAGAGAGAGAGAGAGAGAGAGAGAGAGAGAGAGAGAGAGAGAAGAGATTACTTGGTTCATACAGAGGCTCATGTAAAGGATCAGCCTTTAGCAAGCTGGAGACCCAGTCTGAGAGCACCCAAACCCATGGTTTGATTCCAGTCTGTGCCTGAACGGAAGATCTGAATAACAAGAGCTCAGAAGGCAGGGAGGTGGGTCTCCCAGCAGAACCTTCAGGCAGAGACCCAGCGAGTTCTCTGCACTTCCACCTTCTTTCCCTCTCAGTGGCTTGGAGGAGGTCACCTGCCCTGGGGCTCTCCATCTGCAGGCGACCGACTCAGGTGCATATTGGTTCTGGTTCTCTTGAGAACTGGTGAACATAAACACCAAACTGGGGGCTCTCGGGACCCAGAAAGCCTGAGGGAGTAGACAGCACAGACTGGAGCATAGCTACTCTGGAGCACATGGATGGGGAAAGGAGGCAGGTGAGTGAGGCAGGAGAATAGCAATAAACTGATATGAACTCAAAGGCCCAAGGAACAGAGTCCATCCAAATTGCCTCTGTGTCTTGGCAAATAGGAATCCTGGAGGCAAAGGAAATACACCCTAGCATGAAGTACCATGAAGAACGGTGCCCAGGAAGTATGCTTTTGGGTGACCCGCTAGTTTACCAAAGAATAGGATGGTAAAAAGAGGGAAAGGGTACCTGGGAGCAAGTTAGGACACACCCTCAAAACACCCAGGCTTAGACTGTCCTGCTTAAGCAGCTTGCTTACTTCAACACTGGGGGTTTTTGCTTCCCTTAGCTTCATTAGCCCAATCCTTTCTGAACGAACACCATCTATACATTGGAATCATGCTTGGGGTGATGCTAAGTCTCTTCCATACTGGGGGTGACCAGATAGACAGAGGACAGCAAGAGACAGATTGCACAGTGGGTAAAACAATCTCAGAGCTGTATACAGTGGAGCATCACGTGGTCATTCAACTAGTAAAGCAGCTCAGATGGTGTGGATCATCGAGGGGGCCACCAGCGGCCCTGTGCTCTATTATAAGGTGTCTCCTCCTCAATAACCTTGCAAAACGTGGCTATTCCCACCATCCAACTGATGGATCGCCATGTCTGAAACCCCCATGTGAGAACAGAGAAGAGAGTAAACCTGTTCTGAGAAACTCCCAACCCATTCCTCAGTTCTCCAACTTTACCCTGCCTTAACTGATAAATAATTCTTGTCTCTTTAAAGTTTGCCCCTAAAGGACTGTCCAAATCCCAGGAAATAAGACTTTCTCTTGACTGTATATTTTTGTTCTGTAACAGAACCTCCACCCAATTTGTAACCTGTAAACTGGATGTGGGGACCAAAACCATAGAGGAAATAAAGAAGTCATCCAGTGATATGCCGCAGAATGATGTTCCGGTCGGGGATGAACCACAAATGCAACAGCGAGTGGTCCCATAAGGTTATGATGTAACCTAGGTCTGAAAGAGGCTATACAATCTTGGTTTGTATAGAGACACTCTATGGTTCAGACAATAACATCGCTTTAGGATGCAGTTCTCCAAACATCCAATGACTAGGCGTCACGTGACTGTATCCAAAGAGGCGCTTTCCCATCCTGCTCACTGCTTTCCTTCAAAGCCTTGCTTCTCAAGCTTCAGCAACACCTGAATCCCCTAAGCGTTCTGACATCCTCCAAGCACAGACTCTTGGACTCCACAATAGAGTTTCTGAGTCTGTAAAGGGGAGTGAGCCCGGAATGTCCACTCTTGGCGAGTTGCAAGGTGACAATGATGCTACCACTGCCAGGGCTCACACCAAGGAGCGTTGTTCTAGCGCCTTTCATTCACCCTCTTCCTTCCCAGTTCTAGGAGATAAAGAAAGCGATTTCTTTACAGCTCCGTGACAAGCCTTTCCAAACTCCGTGACCACACACAGGGAAACATCCATCAGTATGGGCCAGAAAGGGCAAAAAAAAAAAAAAATGCTATCTCTTCCCCTACCAGGTGCTTATAGCTGCTCGGGTGCCTCAGGCTATGCAAGCACTCACTGGGAACCTGGGTTTTACATGACTGTTATTAAAAGGCCTGGGACTTACACAGCAAGGAACACCCATCTGTCAGCAACAGCATCTCTTCCTGTGATCGTAAATGGTTTCCAGTCCTGAGGAAAACCCAAGAGACATGTGGGAAGGAAAAGAAATGCCAAGGCTATAGTTACAGCCTCGGGCTATCCCCCAAATCAAATTGAAAAGAAAACTAAGGAAATATTTTGGCTTCTCTATTCATTCCTGCATTCCTCTTTGGAATCGATGGATTTTTTTTTCTTATACTCCCCATTTTTAAATGTTTGCAAAGAAATTGTGCCGTGAGAAGAGGCAAAGTTAGAGAGGGTTCAGTTTTCTTGATCTGAATGGGTCACCATTTCTCATTAGACTGCACACATTTCATTTTGACTTTTACTGGTGACTTTTCTCTTTTAAAACACATTTCAAGGATCTAAAAATCACGACTGCTGATGTTCTTCAACTTTGGCCAAAATATAGTAACAGAATCAAGGCTCTACTGAGCTATCAACCGCCAGCTCAACGTCCCCAGGCTGATAGCCAGCTACCTAGAAGGGCCACTGGCTTCTGTATCCTACACCCATGTGAAACTTTAGGACACCAGTTTGCCTGAACATGAAAGTCATGACTTGCAAATTTCAGGTCACTTTTCTGACTCCTGCGGCTGCAGATGCAAACACACCAATGTGCCCACCAAAGGGATTAAGGATACGGGACAAGAGATGACCTGGATCTTTCCTCATTCCATTTGCATGGACAACAGAAGGTGATGTCATGAAAAATGTATTGCATGGAAAGCTAAACAGTAGCCTCCCCTGCAGTGGAAATATGACAGGGATGCCAAGTTTGAGGAAGATGGACTTAGTGTAAAGTCATCAAAGCAATTTCAAGAACCCTGAGAGTAACAAATACTCTTCAATCCATGGTGGAATTTCACAAAAAGGAGGTTTATTTGACCATAGGAAATGCATTTCTTCATAGAAAACTATGGCGGGTCTTCTCTTGGGATATTTTGGAGCGATTGCTTGGGGATGCAGTGGATTGGACAATGTCTAGTCACTTTTACATAAATCCTCTGTTCCAGCCCCTAAGCTTTTATCACATGGGGGAATTAAGTCTAAAGAAACCATCAAGGTCAGATGTGAGATCTGAGCCAACCATGGTCTACTTTGACCCTCTGGCATCAGAAATGAAGTTTGTTTGAGTATATCTCCCCTTACCTCACCATCTCTCTGCTGGGATGAAATAAAATGGTTCTGGTGAAGAAGGTAAAGCAAGAGTGGACTTTACAGTGTGGACTCCAACTCCAGACCTTTCTTTTCCATTTAGCACCTTACACATCAAGTATTTGAGTGGTAATATTCTTGCCAGAAGAGTTCTGCTTCCTCTATGCACTCATTTGTACCAACTAGAAATTGCCTTTTCTTCAAGAACCCTAGGCATTAAAAAAGCAAATCCACACAGATACTAAGCCCAACGTTAATGAACACGCAGCCTCCTCTCCTGACCTCCATTCTGCTTCTGGCGTTTCTGCTGTTCAACATCCAGCTTAACCCAGGAATGTAAAAGAGTTTTACTCTGGGTGATGCTGTCTTCATTTAAAATGTTTGATGTCACATCATATCCTATTAAATATATTCTTTATTATTACTGGCATATTTGTATCACATGATATGATTACATAATTCTGTCATTTAACACTAGGAACAATAGTACACTTCAGAAAATTGCAATGTCAGGAGTCTCCTCTAATGGGTCATGAAACCAAGGCTGGTTGGATGTAAATGATTATCTCAGGTCACCCAGTTAGTACTGAGCGGAGGACCAAGGCGTACAGCAACAGTCATCCAAAGCCGGTCTATTCTTCCCAGTCACACCCATAATCATAAGACCGAGAAAGAAGAAAAAGAATTTCTTAAATAAAAACAAATGTTTTTAGAACACTTTAGGAGGAAATGGATTGTCACAACACCAAAACATGTCCGTAACACATAAGAGCATGCGAGGGAAATGGTTGTTTCAGGACAGAAAAATAGTGTTTCCCTGGTGGGAGAGTTTGTACCAAGTAAACAGCTCTCCTGGTAAAACCTCACAGTTGGGCAGCGATGCCTCCATGTAGATGTCTAATCATGTACTCCAAACTCCTAGACTCAAGAGATTCGCTAAATAAATAAATAAACTACCACCAAATTGAGGATAATAGAAAGAACTTGACAGTTAGCAAAATTCAATTAATCTTCAGGCTGACTTTTAAGGCACACTCATTTGTACCAATTAACTTCAGTATTCTACTTGGAAGATTCCTCCCTGTCTCCATATCCCAGCTCTCTTTTAAGACTTGAGTCTGAGCAATCTTTACGGCCTTCTTTCTGCTTAAGATCGCAGTCATTTGTCACGGGCACACAGACACCTCCTAACTATTCCGGTGCTGGGCATAAAAGAACAGCATTGCTCAGGGGCTTCTCTCCAGGGCCCCGCAAAGCCCAGCACTATAAAATGGTTAGACATTAAAGATGCGAAGAAAACTCATAAAACAACACATAAAAATGTGTCTTGCCCCGCTATTTATATGGGAAGCCGGTGCCGTTCAATCATTCAAGTCAGAGACTATTTAAGAATTAAAGTTTCAATCAGAGCAGGCGTGGGGAGAGGCTTCTCTCTTTCTCTTTGACCCTCTTCTTCTGTTGTTGCCGCTGTAAAACTGCCAAAGTGAAAATCATGAGCTTTGCTGGTTTTCCCATTTGCTTTTTGCTCTCTCTGTCTCCCCCTTCGTCTCCCTCTCCTTCTCCCTGTCCCTCTCCCTCTCCCCACCATCTCTCCTGGCTTACACAGACACACACAGACATAGACACAGACACACACATGGAGACACACACCCCAAGTGCAATTTGCTAGCTTATGGTGCTTCTGGGAAAGAAAGAAAGACAAGGCTGCCTTTCCCAAGTCAGTTCTCCACATCTTAGAGGAGACCTTTCAGGAGGAGGGAACATAAGCAATGCAGCTCTGTCCAGCTCTAACCTGTCAAAGGTGTGGATCCTCTTTGGAAGAATACACTGGATAGTTAGAACTCTACACGTCAAAGGTGTGGAGCCACTCTTCCCCAGAGGCAGTGGCTAGGACCCTTGCAGCAGTGAAACATGAAAGAAAGTAGATCCTAGAGGCAATCTATGTAATGTGAGTGCAAAGGAGTCAGATGTAACATTGGAGGAAGGGATGGGGCATCAATGGCGGGCGGGCTTTATTCTGCATCAGAGGATGTCCGTTGTCATTGTGGTCCATGCTGCATTTCCTGTCCATGAGACAGGGGTGGTGATGGTCAGAACCAGGGCAATAATTCCTAGCATTCCAGGGCAGATGCTAACTGTACCAGTGTCCTTTCCTTCACTGTCTACATTTCTACATACACAAATCAGCCAGATTCCCATCATGAGCACACGAATATGGCCATAGTAAAAGATGATGAAACCTTTAACAGGTGGGAGCCCCAGGGAAATCACTGGGTCAGGTGTGTGCTCATGGAAGGGATTATCCTAGCTCCCCAGGCACCTTGGTCTCACCAGCTTCCTGTCTCCCACCTTTGTAATACCAACCACATGTGGTCCTCAGCCACAGGTCAAGGAATGGGTAATTCAAAGCTGACTGGTCAGGATTCTCCCCTCCCCTCCCACAATCAAGTCGAAAGAAATCCAGGAGCAACTTATGATATAGAATGTTCTGGAAGCCATGAAGGTGTGGCCTCATGGTGCTGTAGCCACAGGCAGAAGGATGCACAGACCAAAAAGTTTCCTGGTATCACCTAACTTCTGCATGAAAGTTGATACTGCCGCTTTTCTGGGCTTATTCATGTGTGGCACTAAATTTCTCTTCCCTCTTTAAGTTGATTTTAATCCTGAACTAGACCCAAGCTTTGATAGAATAACAAAGAAATAAATTCAAGAGAAAGTGGAAAGCAACGGCTTTGCATGATGAGGCACCATGACATTAGAAGTGACAGGTGATGGTTCAACGCCGCGAGAGCATACTGAAGGGCAGAAGGGAGAACACTCGCTCTATCCAGGGTGCATTACTGTTTATAATGTGATCTTACATGCTTGCCAAAACTTCACAGCACTCTGTTTAAGTAAGGAGTGGATTAATAGGCTCTACAGATACTTAAATCTAATTTTCTGAAGCTTGGGAGTTTGAAGGATTGCATTTGGCTACTAAACACTGATTTCCAAATAAAGTATTATACAGAGGGGTTTTTCATATATGAAAATAATTTTTCCAGGACTAAACCCACTTTCTCTGTCAAAATGAGCTTCTATTCCAAATGCAAATGCTTGTATAGACATATAAGATGTATTTTTGGAAGGGGGAGATATATGCATATGAGTGTAGAGCCCACAGAACCAGAAGAAGCCATTGCATTCCCTGGGGATGGAGTCACCAACAGTTGTGAACTGCACAATAGGGGTGCTGAGGTCCAAACTTGGGTCCTCTGTAGTTGCAATGAGTACTCTTAATACTCTTAGGAGCTGTGCCATCTCTATAGATTCCATTCTCACTTCTTTAAAAAAAAAAAAGAATTCTACCACTCCTGCCAAATTATCCATTTTGTAATTTGACCTTCTCTGAGAAGGCACACATAATCCTTCAGCTTTTTATACTGGGGTGCTGTGGGGTAATGCTTTTGTACCCTGTAAAGATTTGTCACTTGTATTGATTTAAAAAAACACTAATTGGCCAATGGTCAGGCAGAAGGTATAGGCAGGGTGACCAGACTAGAAGAATTCTGGGAAAAGAAAAGGCTGTCTGTAGCCACCACTCAGATACAGAGGAAGCAAGATGAGAATGCCTCACTGAATAATGTACCAAGCCATGTGGCTTAAACATAAGAATTATGGATTAATTTAAATTGTAAGTGCTAGTTAATAATAAGGCTGAGCTAAGGGGCCAATCAGTTTATAATTAATATAAGCCTCTGTGTGTTTTGTTGGGACTGACTGGCTGTGAGATCAGGCAGGACAGAGATTTCTGTCTACAAATGGTGCCAATATGAGGAAACTACATTCACATGAAACCTGAGAGAGCTTAGAAGGAATTTTAGACATAAAAGAACAGAGTTAAACATAATTTCTTGGTAGAATCATTTTTTCAGGAGGGCTCCATTTTCTAGAGGCAAGCAGAGGCATAGAGAAGCTTTCTGACTCAGTGTTAGTGGCAAAACCTCAGAGCACTTTTAAGAGGCTCTGCCACAAAACACTTAAATGGTGTTTAGGAGCAGCCAGAATCAGGCTTCTTGGTAGTGGCATGGACCTAAAAACTTCATAGAGTTATGGTGAAACAAAACATGGCTCCCACCAGTACCTCTGCCATGAAGCTAGACTCTCAGGAAGCCAAGGAGTGGGGCAGATCTAGCCACAAAAGCTGAGGCTTTAATCCTAGCCATATCACTTAGCAAATTAAACACTCCTGTGGTCAGAAAAATAAAGAATACAGTAAAAACAGATTCAAATAAAAAAACCTCTACACAGTTCACAGTATGTTTAAAAAATATACATAGGCTTGAGAGAGAAAAGGAAAATGATTGAGAAAGTCAAAGAAAAGAAAGAAAGAAAGAAAGAAAGAAAGAAAGAAAGAAAGAAAGAAAGAAGAAGAATTGGGTGTGATGGCGCATGCCTTTCATCCCAGCACTTGGGAGGCAGAGGCAGGTGGATCTCTGTGAGTTCAAGGGCAGCCTGCTCTACAGAGTGATTGCCAAAACAACCAAAGATATACAGAGAAACCCTGTCTCAAAAAATTAAAAATAAAAATAAAAGAAATGGAATAAAAATTAAAGCCACATAAAGATGAAAAACACAGAGAATCTAGATACTGTATGTTATTGTGTTGTCTTTGAATTGTTTGACTGCTAAGGAAGAGATAACAGCTGCTAAAAGACATTTGATTATAAATGCTGCTGAATTAATCCATCCCACATGTTTCGAAAAACACCTTGACTTCAACATTTAAGTCAAAAGAAATGTTACTTTGGAGAAGAGGTTTTGCTTTTGTTTCCACAGAAAATGAGAGGCTCTGGATTCATTCTGGGTTAAGAAAAAAAATCAAATTTGATAGAGGAAGACTACCTGAAAAATATCCCATAGGAGTAGATGGCCCAGATGATCTAACATTTCTGAGCACCTCTTTTGCAGTTTCCTCTGGGTTCTACATCCAGAATAGCATCAAGACCACTGACTGAGATGATCCAGGCTCACAGAATATTCCAATCAGGACTTGACCACAATCCTAAATTTTCTTTAGGTCCCCATAAGATTATCAGTACCCCCAGTCAGGAGGAAGTAGCTTAGAAAACTACACCCACATTCCTCAAAAAATGGATTATGGATGTTCGTCTTTGTTTAGAGTGTTGGTTACAAGCTGTTATTGATAATAGTCAGGAAAAAAGATAAACAAAGGAGATTAGATTCAGAGTTCTTATTTTGAAAGGGAAGAAAAGGGAAGTGTTGTGGGATAATGATCTTGTACCCTGTAAAGATTTGTCACTTGTATTGGTTTAGTAAAACACTGATTGGCCAGTAGCCAGGCAGGAAGCATAGGTGGTGTGACCAGACTAGAAGAATTCTAGGAAGAGGAAAGCCTCAGTCTGCAGTCCCCAGTCAGACAAGGAGGAAGCAAGATGAGAATGGTTCACTGAGTAAGGTACTAAGCCATATGGCTAAACATAGACAAGAACTTTGGGTTAATTTAAGTTGTAAGAGCTAGTTAGTAATAAGGCTGAGCTAATAGACCAACTAGTTTATAGTTAATATAAGCCTCTGCATGTTTTGTTAGGACTGAGAAGCTGTAGCGCTGGGTAGGACAGAAATTTCTGTCTACCTTGGGGGTGGTAGAATTTAAATTTTCTGAAAACTTAAAAATTCACTCAAATTTTATCTTTTTCTTGACAATAAAACTATCATTTAATAAATTATGAAATAATTGTTCATTTACCATTTACAGCTTGTTTTTAGCCTACTAGTGAGTTTGGGAACTATGTGTGGACTTCATCATCATCAAGATCTAAAGTGGAGGATAGTCCTTTGCTGTGAGACCATGATGCCCAGGAAAGAAGCAGAACTGCTGCCTTTAACCTGTCCAGTATTTCCCAAATCCTTCAGAGAGCAGTTCTCCCTCTTCTTATTTTGGTGTTCCAACCATTTTAATGCACACTCTCTGTACATCAAATGCTGTTCATTGCTCAAGTATCCCGCAGACCCCACCCAGCCACTGCATTCTGCATCTCATTCCTCTTTCATGCATCACTTCCTTCACCACACAGTCTCCACGGGGCTTCCTCTAGACTGTGATTTGGTTGTGAAATGTCTTCCCAAAGGCTTAGGTGTTAAGCACTTCATCTCTAGCCCATGAGACCTTTGGGAAGTTGTAGTACATCTTTAAGAGGCAGAGCCTACTAGCCGACTGTTAGGTCACTGGGTACATGCCCTTGAAGAGGCATACTAGGCTCTGACCCTTCCAATCTTTTTTTTTTTCATTTCTTCCTGTCTGCCATAAAGCGTGCAGCTTACTCCACTGCTTACTATTGCTACTCTCTGTTGTCCCATCACAGGCTCCAAAGTGATGAACCTACTGGCCATGGGCTAGAACCAAAGTAAACCTTTCCTGTTTATAAGTTGACTTGTGTCCGTTATTTGTTACAGCATGGGAAAGATGCCTAGCCGAGCTTCATTTTTTAATAATAATGGCCCATCTGAAGCACATGGTGCGTGTTTTTAATTTCCAACATCCAATTTTGCTTTGTAAAAATGGAAAGAAAAATATTTTCCTTCAGGAAAACAGAAAATCGAAACAATGCGCAGCGATCCATCAGAGGACGTAAAGAAAAAGGTGAGAGAAATTCAAGTGGACAATAAACATCTGGGAGGAGGTCAGGTTTGAAGGGTTCTCTCTCTCTCTCTCTCTCTCTCTCTCTCTCTCTCTCTCTCATTCTGTTTTCCAAATTGTCGACAATACGTAACCTAACATTAAAAAAATACAGCCTCTAAGATCTTTGACAGTTTCCCATAACTTAACACCAGGATCCTCCTGTCTCTCTTTCCTCTACCTTACTTTCTTCACATCAAACAATACTGCAGAGAAACTAAAGTGACACCATCTACTCTTCCGCTTTGACTCTTGTTGACCATCAAACCAGAAGCAGAACCTTAACAATTGCAAGAATGGTGCAATCGTAGGAGCAAACAATCACTTGGTATTAACCAGGCCTGGGGACTGTTCTAGTAGATGTGTGTTTGTGTTTCAATCTCATGTGACAGGGACAGGGAAGTGACTTAGCAGGTAAAAGGCAGTTGCCACCAAGCTTGTTCCCACATGGTAAAAGGAGAGAGCAGATTCCTGGCAAGTCATTCTCTGACCTTCATGAGTGCACCATTGCATGGGCGCACACACACAGGCACATGTCCATGTGTACACACACACACACACACAATAAAATCCAATAAAAACAAACCAATTCTCATGAGGCTGCTCAGTGAAATATATCTTGTCATATTCTCCTTTTAATAAATTAAGGTAAGGAGTCATCTGCTCACACTCACAGAGTCCGTGTGTTTCTAGTTGCTTGTTAAAATCATCAGTTGCAAAAAAATAACAATAGTATATATCTATGGAAAACCATGTGCTGTTCTGATACATATATACATGTACATGGAATAGTGATCAAATGGGATAATCATAGCATCCATCTCCACAAACACATGTCAATTTTGTGGAAATGTCATTCAAAATTTTCTCCTCTAGCTATTTTGGGCTCTAAATTATCGTTGACTAGAGTTGCCCTACTGTGTGATAGAGCCTCAGAGCTTAGTCCTATCTCATGGTAACTTTGTACCTGCCAATCAGCAGCTCCCCATGCCCACCCCCTGGCCCCAGTCTCTGGAAACCTTTATTATGCTTTCTACTTCTGAGAGCTAAGGCTTTTTACACTCCGCACAAAAGAGTGACGTCGTAAGATCTTACCTTTCAGTGCCTGGATTATTTCACTTAGATAGTGTTCTGTAGGTCTGCCCATGATGCCAGAAATCGTAAGACAGCATTCTTTTTCTATGACTGGATAATATCCATTATGCTTTACTGAATTGACGTTATCTCTATGATGAGCATGGGAAAGTTTCCATACCTTGGCTATTGTGAATAGTGGACCCGTGAAGATGGCAAAGCGCACAAGTTCAGCTACTTTGGGTCGACCCAGTAGTGGCACTGAAGGACAGTCTCCCCCAAAACTGTCCCCAGTGCCAAGGATACCATGTCTGTTATACACGGAGTCCTGGGTGGCCCTTAGGAGATTATTTTTCTATTCTTGATACTCTATATCAACCAAGCTTTGGGACAAGTTAGAGTTCAGGGGTGAGTTTGGCTCCTTTATTGCCATTTATAATATTATTATAGAAAGAAGTCACTGGATCCAAAAAGAAGTGGAATTTCTCTATCTTATGTGCAAGTTGGGGTTTGACTATATATCTCACAAGGAAACTATTGCCAGCGAAAGACATGTGTTTCTATACAAAACAAATGTCTGGAAAATATTTGGCTTTTGAATAAACTCAGGCCGTCCATCTTCCGCCAGCAGTTTACTCTGAGGACTCTTCATCAAACACTCAGAGTGCGAAGGAAGGGCCGTACAGAATGCTAGCATCCACTCACAGACTCGGTTCTGGAACCTATAGAGTTTTCACATGAGCTCACCCATGCTTCTGGAAGAGTCTTTCCTGGCTAGCCTTCTCAAAGAAGAGGCAGAAAACCATGATGCCTGAGCAATTCCTGACGCTTCCAGAAGTGGACACTGCTCTCTGAAGTGGGGAAGAAGGGCTGGGGTAAGGAGAACTGTAATCTGAATAATTGCTATTGTCTTAACATATAGTCTAATATGTACTTAGGTTAGCCTGCTGGACGCAGGCCACACAGTCAACAGCTTGTAACAGTTGCTTGTCGAGCTGTGGTCATGACGTCTAATTGCAACAGACAGCATTGGCTTTGTCTCCTCTTTCTTTCCAAGTCAGAAGCCTGCTGAGGAAGCCTCGAACTATGTGAAGGCAATATAGCAACATGGATAGTCACCTTAGGAAAGTCCACATTGGATTATACAGTTTTCTCCTTGTTCAGTAAGAAGCAGTGGGGTACGCTGAGGTAAAAGGAGAAATCTCTCTACCTAAAGATACCAGGAAAAATTAAAGATAACAGCTTAAAGATTTGTTGTAAAAAGACATTTCATTTAAAACTAGCTATCAATGATACCAAACCAATGAAAATTTCTAAATTTGGGAGGAAGAAAACACATTTTGTTTCATTAGAAGAAAGGCAAGGCCAGTCCTCTGATGTCCCACCAAGAACAGCTTCCAGCTTTGTTACCCACTTGGCTTTGTAATAAAAGTAGTGAACTTGCTAGGCAAAGGTCAAGGCACTCGCTGCAGACAGTGTAGCACACGTCCAAGGAGGTTATAATGCAGCTCACCACAGAAAGCCCTAGCCAGTGCTGGTCTCATCACCAACTTACTTCTGATACATATCTATCCTAACCTCGCTCTTGGCACGGGCCCTCACAATGCAAAAGTCTTCAGGCAGTCTTGCAGGCTGGGTGTCAGTTGCTTCCTTTGTTGTTTGATGGTGAGAGTATCTTTTAATATAGGTAAAGGGGATTTGATCCCTGAATTGACTTGTTAGTAAGTGCCAAATTCCAGAAGACGTTCTGATCTTCTGAAGACACTGAGAGCATGGCCTCATGATTATTTCTCACGAGTGGATCATTGAATTGTATATTTGCCACAATTGATCGCATTACATTTTTTATATGAAATTAATGATCAATTAGAGCTAGTTCTTCAATGTGATGGCCACTAGCCACCTGTGGCTTTTGAGTTCTAAAAAATGTGGTCGATCCAAGCTGAGATGTGCTAGGGATATAAAATACATAGTATATTTGAATAATTCATGTAAAAAAATGCAAATTGGTAGCAGACTTTTTAGACTGCTGACATGTTGCCCTAGTTAGCTTTAATTGCTGACATGATGCAGCCTGGAATCATCTACAAAGAAAGCCTCAATTGAGGAATCTCCTAGATCAGATTGGTGTGCGAACATCTATAGGGAAGCTTGACCCCTAGTTGATGCCAAGTCCCAGGCAACTGTGGGCGGCACCATCCTTAGGCAGGTGGTCTAAGGCAGTAAAAGAAGCTAGGTAAGAATGGGCAAGAAGTCAGGCCAGCAATCATTGTTCTTCCATGTTTCTGCTTAAAGTTCCTGCCCTAACTTCCCTTGATGAAGGATTGTAACCCAGAAGCATAAACCAAAGAAATCCTTTCCTGCTCTAAGCTGCCTTTGGCTGAAGTGTTTTATCACAGTAACAGCAACAGAAAGCAAACTAGAACACACGTCGAATATATTGTCTTGGCTGAATTGTATTATATAAAACACATCTTTGTGATTTATTTAATCCATACTCTGCTCTTCCCTTCCTTATTCTTCATTCCCGAAAGCTTTGCACTGATGCTCTGAGAATGCAGTCACTCAGATCTGGTTGGTCCATGCTTTAGACCAGTTTTACTGGGGGGGAGGAGTGATGCTGATAGAAAGCCGAGGTTGAGGGAGAGATGAGATCAGGGTACTTAATTCCTCTTCTACTCTACCTGCTTTGGGTCTACGTTTCTTGGAGAAGACAAGGTCTCAGTATTATTTCACTCCTGCCTGCAGTGGCCAAGATGCTGTGCTGAGCTGCGTAGTGACAAGGAAGACTCAAACCTCAGTCTTACCTCAAGAATTCGAACAAAACAGAAAATAAGACCATCCGTGAAAGTACAAACTTGAGAGCTTGAGAGGGCAGAGGCAGTAGTAAAGTGTGTTCCTGATTCCATCCTTGGAGAAATGTTTTGGCAAACAGTAAGAAATGTAAACATTGACTGGACCATGAAAATGGGTAAGATTGTTGTAGCTGATCAAAATTATTTATATAACTAACATTAACCTAGTGTGCCTGACACTCCTAATACTTTACCTAATAACTAAAGCCTTCACTTCCATACAGTACTCATAATGGCTAAGGCATTTTAATTGTATTAATTTATTCCACCCATATTTAATGTACCTACTAGATGCCACTGTAGTCTTCATTTTCCTAGAGTTTAAACCTGCCATAGAGATTAATCTCTGTTTTTCAACTTGCCCAAGCTCCCACAGACAATAACAGGTAAAACTACAGACCACCTTGTTAGCCAGCACTCATAGGCTGAGTTCACCTTCACAGTGCCCTAGAAAGTTCCAAGGGATGGGATTCAGAACAGCTTCTGCAATCTGCCCAAGATTCTGGGGCTGCTCACTGATCACTCTTACTCTCACTTTCCCAGATAATCCATGTTGAGGCCCCTTAATACAAGGATGAAAGCCTTGGTAATTTGCCGATCTTTCTTCCCTAATTCATCAAATTTGTCTGCATGCTTCAAGCCTGTAGACTAGTTTCTGCTCACCGCCTCTGACTCTTTCTCCACACCCCTTCCCACAGTGCCTGTTGATTCCAACAATCTATTTGCTTTTCTTCCTCTTCCTTTATCCACTGCAGCAAGACTAGATCTTTGACAATTGCTCAATCGCTCTTTCTTTTTCCTATCCCTACCTTCATACAGGTGGGTGGCATTGATCCTAACAGCTTCAGATAACCCTGGACTCTGGGTTATCACATCATAGTGACAGTGAGCCAAGGTGAGAGTTTTTTCATTTCAGTTGTATTTGCATCAGATAATTATACACCACAAAATTAAATGTATGATCAGGGCTTCCCCTTCCTGCTTCCCTCATTTCTACCTCCCTGCTTTCTCTCTTCCTTCTGTCTTTTTTATCATTTCCAAGTGTGTGTGTGTGAGAGAGAAAGAGAGAGAGAGAGAGAGAGAGAGAGAGAGAGAGAGGGTGTTAAACATACACCTAGACACTACTGAATGAATGTTCCCATCTTAATTTTTGTCCACAAGCCACAAGAAGATATTTATAATGCTATGGGAAAACCACTGAAGGTTTTTCATTTGAGTTGTAACAAAAAAAGCTCTAAGAAATGGTTTGAAGCACTACTGTTATCGTTAAATTTGATCATCAACTTGACTGGATTGTGAAACACAGAACAAGTACTCCTTCAGACATGTCAGTGAGAACATTTCCTGTGGGAGTTAACCAAGAGAGAAGCCCACTACCCCCAAATGTGGTTGGCATGATCCCATAGTCTAGTAGTCTACATAGAAAACTGGCAGAGAACAGAGGAAAACACCCAGCACAGGCATTCTCTCTTCTGCTTCCTGGCCACCATAATGCATTGTCTTCCTTACTATGCCCTGACACCTCTGAAACTGTGAGTAAAGCAAACCCCACTTCCTTTTCAGTCATTTTCCCTCCCCAAAGAGAAAATGACTTAAACAAGTATGAAGGACACATTCAGAGAATGGCATTCACACTCAGAGAAGAGCCCCCCTTTGAAAGATCCAGAGAGATCTAGAGTCAAAGCCTTGATCCTGTGGATTTTTAACAGACCTCCTAAGACCAGGATCACCTTTCATTCATCAACTGAATACATGAATGAAGTTTTTGTTTGCAGATCAGACTGAACTGCGATTTATGGTCTTTAGTTGAAAGACCATAAGGTCATACATCAATATCGACCCTAAGAACAAGGCTAACTCTATTGTCCAGCATCAGGGGCAATGTTCACATCAAAGTCTCCATAGAAGTCCTTGGAGTTGGTCTGGGTAAAGCCAGGTAGGATAAACCCTACAAGAAATTTTCTCTCTCTTCCTATAATTCAGCTAAAAGCCAACATTCCTCTTGGTTCTCCATAGAGTCTTTCATTTCAGGGCCCATGTCTTCTTACTACCCTGTCACAAGTAAGATTCAGCAGCCCCATTTTTATGCTCTCCTCTTCTTCCAACAGCTAAAGTTTATGGCTTCCCACCCCAGTTTCATGTTATCTATTGTCTCTGGAAGTTATGAAAAAGAACAAAGACACTCTTTAATCCTGACTAGCTCAACCATTAATCAAAATTTTGCCACTAGTTTTGCAAACTTTTATCTTGTTATTTCATTTTCTAGGCCCTCAAGATATTGGCCCAACTGTCCTGCAAGTAATTATCTCCAAGATGCATCCAACTAAAAAGTGTCTCAGCACCCCTAAATGTGATACTGTCCTCGCCCCAACCTCCAGGGCCTCTATGTCTCCCCCATTAAAGTATCATGTTCCCAGGAAGTCCCAATTCAGATCTCGCTCCCTTGTGATCGACTTAGTCTGATATTATTACAAGAAACAGACCATTTGAGCCAACAGAGATGATTTCTTTGGCTAGGAATATAGGACTAATCTTTAGAACAGAAGACATTCACTCCAGCCCAGTCTTATGTGAGACTAGAGTCAGAGGGACCAGATGCTCAGGGGTGGGAGTTACTCTGTCTCTGAGGCCCCAGTGATCTACTTCTCTATTTGTCTCTACCTCATTTGTTCTTGGTTTCTTCATAACAGCTTTCTGTATTTGCTATATCCACAATGGCATGTCTGTCCCTACCACTTTAATGCCCAGTAGAAACTGGTACAATATCAAGATGCCCCAGTTCCAAATCCAGTGGAAGGAGGAGCCAGGTGGCCTAGCTTGATTCCTAGGCAGCAGACTCTGAAACATAATCTAAGAAGCAGGACTGTTGATAAGAACGCCCTTGGCATTGAGATTTGAGCAAGAGGAAAGGATGAAGCAGGATTCGATGAGGGAAACAAGGAGGTGCACTGGAGACAGTGACGGGCTCCCCCTGAATTTCAAGAGGTCTGTAGGCATTGTTCTAGTCAGCCTGGAGACACACTGTTAGCCCACTAACCACTACATACATGGATCTTCCCAGGAAGGAGCCTGTGTTTGTGTGAGGCCGCCACAGCTGAGGTCGTTGAGGTCTCGAGATGCTAAGAACTGGGCCTGTCCTAGTCAGTTTTTGTTGTCAACATACAATCTAGAGTCACCTAGGAGGAGAAATCAACTGGAGAATCGCCTGGGTTAGATTGGCCCGTGGGCATCTCCATGAGGCACCGTCGTGATTGCTACTGGTCCAGGAGGTCTATGCCACTGTAGGCAGACGGTCCTAGGATGCATGAGAAAGTTAGATGGGTATATCCTGGGAGGGAACCCAAAAACAGCGTTCCTCCGTAGTTTCTGCTTGAGTTCCTGCTCTGGCTTCCTTCAACAATATGATCTGGAAGGCTGAGATGAAATAAACAAACCCTTTTCTCCCCTAAGCTGCTTTGGGTCAGTGTTTAAATATACCGTCAGAAACCCAAACTGATGCAGCAGCCGCCTGTCTTTCACTGGACCTGGATGATGCAAATGACCACAGGCCAGCTGAAGTCACCACTGTATCTTAAAAAATGCGTGGGCTTGAATCTGTATTAGCTACTTCAAAGGCAGAGAGACTAACCATAAGTATTGAGTAAAAGATTGGATGTGCTGCCATGGAAACATTGACCAGAGAAGAACCAAGCACGTACTCAGGAAAGTGGGAGAATTCAGCTGTATTTGGTGCAGGCCTTGACTAAAGCTAGGAATTTGAAAAGGAATCTGGCCTCGAACAACAATTTGCTTCAATTTTGACAGATAACAGTGTTTGAGTCATATGATCACCAAAGAGAAATCACAGTTAGATACATTCACAGAAGCAAACATGACAAGTGGAAGGTCCCATATTAAGCCAGAGGGACCATGGTGTGGCCAGAGAACTGTTCTTCTTTCTTCCTTTTTTCTTTTACTGTTCTGTGAAGACTTTCCTGGGTATTTCCAAAGAGATCTTGACTGACTCACCTTCTTTATTATCTGAAATGCAACCCTTCTATTTCTTCCTTATGTATCCCCTTTCTTATTTTATTGTCCCTGTCCTCGCACTGTCCTGATCACATGTGGTCAAGGCAGAGTCCCCTTGCTCCAGTACCTTTTAGATGAGCACACAGAGCGGGGCTGGCAAAGGAACAATGCTATTCGTTGAACGCCTGATGGAACAGCATGTTGGTTGAAAGAGGTTCTGGGTTAGAGGCTTAGCCCTGTTAGGCAATGCTGAGAACACCAAATTCCCAATGAATGGTTCTTAAAAATGGTCAGGTACATCGGAGTGACCTGGGTGTAGGACGCCTGTTGGAGTAGGGATGTTTGGCTCCCTCTGGAGAGTCTGCACCTTTGAGCATCAGGAAGTGACCTTTCCTGATTGTCCCCAGGGACCCGACATGCCCCTGGGGTGGATTGTTAGTTCCCAGGCTTGAACCCAAGTGGAACAAGTCAATCACTAAAACCAATATCTCGGGAAAGAGATTTCCGTCTTGGCTTTGACTTTGAAAGTTCCCCATATGAATCTAGTGTACCCTCAAGGCCAAGGCTTCCTTCTCACACCCCTACAGTAAGCAGAGGCTGGAGAGACACAGGAGGTGGGTCTACCCTGGGGCTCAGGTTCAGTAGGTCCACAGCGATCGAGGGCTAATGTCTCCAATGTCTCCAGCCAGTTTCTAGGGGATGCCGCTGCTGCTTTCTGCCAAGAAGCCTGTTGGGGAGGCACAGTTCTGAAGCCAAGCTGTCCCCATCTGCCATTCTCATTGTCTTCGGGTACTGTTGACTCTAATTGTCCTCTCCTCTTATCTGGAACACAGGACATTGGCACTTGTTTTAATCCACTGGGCCAGGATGTGTGTGCTGTGGGCCTCCTGCTGTTGCTGGCTTCAGAATGAAGTTGATATGTAGACTGCCTCCCCAGAGGCAGACAGACCCACTTTTATATCTCAGCTTGCTTTTGCTTTTCTTTTTTGATCTTCAACCTGGTCACAGTTACAATGAATTTTCTTTTCTTTTCTTGAGCTATATATTTTTCTCTGTTCTCCTCTTTTCCTCTCTTCTCCCCTTCTCTCTCGCATAACTCCCAAGCTCCAAATTTACTCAGGAGATCTTGTCTTTTTCTCCTTCCTATGTAGATCCATGTATGTCTCTCTTAGGATCCTCTTTGTTATCTAGGTTCTCTGGGATTGTGACTTATAGGTTGGTTTTTCTTTGTTTTATGTCTAAAAGTCACTTATGAGTAAGTACATATTATAGTTGTCTTTCTGGATCTGGGTTACCTCACTCAACATGTTTTTTTCTAGATCCATCCATTTGCCTGCAAATTTCAAGATGTCATTATTTTTTCTGCTGTGTAGTACTCCATTGCATAAATGAATCACATTCTTCTTATCCATTCTTTGGTCGAGGGGCATCTTGGTTATTTCCAGGTTCTGGCTATGGCAAATAATGCTGCTATGAACATAGTTGAGCACGTGTCCTTGTGCTATGACTGAGCATTCTTTGGGTATATACCCAAAAGTGGTATTGCTGGGTCTTGAGGTAGGTTGTTTCCTAATTTTCTGAGAAATTTCCATAAAGGCAGGCTCACAACCAAAAATATGAAAGGTAATCATTTCTTAAGGCAATCGCTTCTTGCCTTCCCCAAGGTACAAGGAGGGAGCTCTAACAAGCTAGTAGAGCTCAGCATACTTAACAATTGCAGAAGTAAACTTTGTTTATTCCTACATAATCCTACAGCTTCTAGGCAAGTGTTATTATAATACAGACTAGTAATTCTGTCTTGTTAGATGCATATGTAAGGGTACAGCATAGATCTTTCCCCCTTTAGAATGAATATACATGAGCCATTTTTCTAGAGATCCTGACCTAGAAAAAGCTCATACTTGGTGGTATCCCATTTATAGATAGATAGATAGATAGATAGATAGATAGATAGATAGATAGATAAATAGGTAGATAGATGGAGATTTATTTATTTAACTATTTATTTATTTATTTATTGAGGCAGTGTCACATGCAGCATAAGCTGGCCTCAATTCACTTTGTATATGACTTGACACTGGCCTTGAACTCCTAGCCATTCTACCTCCATTTTCTGATTCTGGGATTACAAACATGTGCTACTACACCAGACCAGAAAAAAAAAAAAGTTAACCTAACAATTAGAAATTAGAGATGCTCCATCTGGCACCTGCCAAAATTTTAAATAATTTACAGAGCATCTCTCTCCTGAGATTTTGGCAAACAAGATCAATGCATGTCTGTCCCTAACACTGTGTGGTCCAGAGAAGACAGCAACTGGGGTTCCTACCCCATGCTTATGTATCCACACCTTGAGCCACACCCCAAATTCTTCCCAAATGCTTCTCCTCATTCTTTGCTAGGAGCAGACACTCGATCTTTTTTCCAGGATGCATGGTTGGGAAAAGGTTGTACATGTTCTGGACGTGGGCTCCAGGGCATTTGTTTTGGGAGCACAGACGTCCCAGGTGCCTGACAAAGTGTCTAGACAAAGTCGCTCAGATCTGACCGCATCTCCCATGGCTGCCCTTCCTCGATTGGTAGGCAGGAGCCTGGAATGAAGCATATCTAGAAAGCACGGCTTGGTAAAGGAGTCCCTGCACAGTCAACAGGGGCCAGAAAGTCACCCTCATCCCGCCTCTATGCAGGGCACAGGTGTGCACTTGGGCTAGCTCTGGATGCTCTCTAAGTTTTACAAAATATCTCAATGTGTACCCACTCATTGCGACTTTGAAAATGCAAACTTGTGTAATTAACTCAACTGGGAACCTATCAACCACTGATTCTTTAAATACCACTGGAAATATATTAACTTACTAAGTTGAAGGATCTACGCAAGCACCTAAAGTCACGCTCTAGTCATGATTGTTGTTGGGAGAGGAGAAGGGCAACTCTGCCTGATTTGGAACCACTCTCTGTTTCTCCCAACAGAACCAGAGTTCTTCCAGCATTTTCTTGGCCCCAAGTGGTCATTTTCTTACTTTTTGACAAACTCTCCTTTTATCTTTACCCACAAACCCAATAAAAAGGAGCCCCTTCCTCTCTCTTGCTCAGAAACCCAGCAAGCTGATCTATAAGATGTTTCCATGCAAACTTTTACAATAACCTGCTGGAGACCGACAGCCTGCCAGAAGCTGGATTCACATCCAATCTGAAACAGAATCATGGGTCCCTTCAGTGAAGGCACAGCAGGGGTCCTCGTTCTGCTTCTGAGTGTTCTGCTCCCTGTGACCCTTTTCAAATCTGTAGAATCATAGGCCCTGAAAAATGCCAGGGATCTGGGGGCTTGATAGAGCTGACTGAAAAGAAGAGACTGCATTCCATCAAGTCAGCATCCCAGAGGCCCCTCAACCCCTTTGTATCTTCCTTCTGAACCACTATTTACAGCATCAGTCAACCAAAACTCAAAAGGGCAGGGCAGAGTCGGTACACGCACCTCATGCTGGCTAACACCCCGCTGGTTAAGTCAAACTCAGGTCTTCAACAGAGCAAGGATTTCAGTAGTAACCCTGACCACAGCACAAGATCAGGAAGTCCTGATCCTCTGTGTAGATGGATTCACACGTGGGGACGACACAGCTCCGCAGAGGTAGCCTATGCCCGTTGTCCTGGAGCCCTGCCATAAACTGAGCATTTCCGTTTGTCTGACTCCAGGGGCTCAGAATAATTTCCCAACAAATGTGAACGTGGAAACAATCTGCGAACTCAGAAAAGCAGAGCACAGCCAGTGCTGTGGATGCCTTGCCTCCTCCTTGGAGAACAGCCTGCATGCACTGTGGTGACTCATTGTTCAGCCACTTCAAGTCTCTGGTGCTTGTTTTCTTGGGCCCTTATCTCATTGACTAATGAGAGAATCAGTCTGCCCCCTCACTGTGAGCAGCCTCTCATGAGGACTTTTGCAAATATTTTGAAAACAGATGCTGCTAAATCAGTCTCAAAGCTTCTTTAAAAGCTGTTGGAAGACTTGGTTTGGCAGCAATTGTACCAATTAATGCAATAAGAGAGAGAAGGAAAGAAAGGGGGAAAGAAGGAAAGGGGAAGATGGGGGAGAGGAAAGAAGAGGCGAACGTGTCAATATATCCTCTGAGTGACATTATTGATTATGCATTTTATTTTTATTGTACTTTATAAAACAGTAGTATTTATTAGAATGATGCTGTTTTCATTCATTATACTCTGGCATACATAATTAGAATGTTGAATTCAACAGCTCATTAATGAGCTACTCGGGGTTTTGGCCGATTTTCAATCCCACCGAATCACTTTTCTTTATAATCACGAAGCCTCACACCCTTTGGGATGTGACCTCTGTGAACATGTTTACTCCAGAACAACTATTTGAAAACTGTTAGAAACATGAAATAAAGATGCTATCGGTGGCAAGCTTATCTCTAGTGATCAGAGCCCTGAACCTTTTCACCTGTTCAAGACAATACAATAGATATGATAGGTAGCTCGTGTCAGCATTGATATAGCTTCTGTGGCTCGGTATGATCCCGAAGGTGAAAGAGTTGCCTATGATGATAAAGCCTGGCTTAGCAATACACATAAAAGAGACATGTTTTCCTATAAAATATTCCAATAGCTGCATAAATTTAAAATAGGATGGTTGTGTATTCTCTTCATCTTAATTCACATATTATAAGAATTTAAAATATATCCGTGAGGTTCACTTTGTTCTGAATTTTTAGTTTGTATGCATGTATACTATGCATGTATACAGGGCAAGTATAATTACTTACATTCCTTTTTACCCCAGTGTCAATGGGAATTATGAATGAGCAACTGATGTAACTGGAACAAGCACCCATTGATCCTTCAGGATCACCAGGCAGGCCTTTCTATGTGAGGAAAAAAAAAATGGTTCCACATTCTGTTACTTAAAAACTTTTACACTGATTTTTTTTAAAACAATCATGGTTTATTTCTCTTTTATTTTCCTAATATTTTTAAAAATGTGTTCAATTAGTGCTGCCTACATCTACATGGATGTGGGGTAATCCCCTAGAGCATGGGTGTCTTAGTCACTGCTCTATTGCTGTGAAGAGACACCATATCCAAGGCAACTCTTATAAAAGAAAACATTTAATTGGTGCCTTGCTTACAATTTCAGAAGATTAGTCCCTGATTACTATGGCAGGAAGCATGGCAGTAGACAGGAGGGAGGCTGGAGCTTACTTCTTGATCTGCAGATAAGGAGAGAGAGAGAGAGAGAGAGAGAGAGAGAGAGAGAGAGAGAGAGAGACTGAAACTCAACCTGCATGGGCTTTAGAAACTTCAAAGCCTACCCACAATTACGCACCTCCTCCAACAAGGTCACACCTCCTAATCCTTTCCAAACAGTTCTATCAAGTGGGGTTCATGCATTTAAATTTATCAGCCTATGGGGGGCATTCTCATTCAAACCACCACAATGGACCATCTACCAGTGGCCATACTCCCAAAGAAAAAGGGTTCTCTTTTCCCCAGCAACTATCAATAGCTTCTCAGCTAGAGGTGGGACCTCATGAGCCCCCTCTCTATCCGTGCTGAAATCTCCACTGGCTTGGTTTTGTGTAAACTGACATGCAGGTAACCATAATCTTTTGTAAATTTATAAGCACAATGGTCATGTCATATCCCACAGCACTGCTCCCCATCCTCCAGCCTTACGTTCCCCACTCCCCTCTACAAAGGTCCCTGGGCCATGTCGGAGGAGGGGAAGATGCAGCTGTCCCACTGAGAGCTAAACACTCATAGTTACTCATTCTCAGCACTTGGCCAGCTGTGAATCTCTCCGTTGGCCACTGGCCACTGCAAAGATAAGCTTCTCGAGCCAAAGTTGAGGGCAGCACAAATCTATACTTACACAAAATCATTTAGAAGGCCTTTGGAAAACATAAGCATTTAGTACTACACAGTAGCAGATTCCTTCCTAAGGCATTGACCCACAGTGGGCTTCAGTTCGGGTTTACAGTACCAAGCATGAATTCTTTCCTGTGGCACAGGAAATCCTCTCCAACCACAGAGGCATTCGTCACTCCTATAGCAGGCATGTCACTATTACACCTGTGAGCATATTTTGCCTGGCACGTTGGTATTGGAGCATACAGGGGCCAGTGCTGGGTAAGACCTTTGCTATTTCCCCCACTCCCCGGCAGCCTACCTAGCTTCCTTTGACTCTGAAAACCAGTCAGTCAGGAGTAGGTTTCCTAGACACATCCAGACTTACTCCTCTGTGTTCTGCAGCACAAGTGTGTGGGATCTTCAGCAATAGAGTTTTACCATCTAGTTACAATCAGCACCCAAGAACAGTGACAATGGCCTCTGTTGTTGGGGTGGTGTCTCACGCCTGGCACTGAGATTTGATTTAATAACACAAAGCTTCAGAAGTAGCGCTGCCCACCAAGGTGGGGCACAGAGAATGGCTTTTAAACGTAGGCTTTGAGACACAGAGTTGTGACTTCTTAGAGCAATTCTATTGTCTTTTTGCACCAATAACCAGTGCCATCTTGGATATGGCAATGCTCCTGCGATGTGCCAGCCCCACCCCACATCACTACTGGGTAACATGGCCCACGTTGCTACACACATTCCTGAGCTGGTCCTGTTGCTAGCTCCAGGAAGAGCCCTGGAAAGAATTAAACTTCTGTGATTCTTCAGATGGTAGTGGAGATACTGGATGGCAGAATGAATGGCTTTTGAAGCACCTACTCGGAGAGACTGCGCTCTTCAACCTGTCGTGCGTACAGGATTTATCATCACTATGCTGCCTTTTAATGGCCTACTGTTTATGCGACCTGGGCCTACACACGGGCTACTAAACCTAAACTTAAACAGTGTTAATATGGGGCTGGAGAGATGGCTCACAGAGTTAAGAGCACTGGTTGCTTTACTAAAGGACCTGGATTTCGTTTTCAGTATCCACATGGAGACCCCCAACTGCCTCTACCTGATGCCCTGACCTCTGTAGGCACCAGGCATGCATGTAATGCACATGTGTAAATGCAGGCAAAACACCCAGACACATGGAGTAAAAGTAAATGAATCTTTTAAAAATAAGAAAATATAATTAAACTATTTACTTAACACTAGAGTTTAAAACTGCAACAATGATCTAAATCACGGGACAAAGAATGAAGCAAGCATTGCTTTGGAGGTTTATTTAATATCACTTGCCCAGCCCTGAAATCATCTACATAAAAACAACACTAAAACAGGCTCAGCAGTTATATTTATATATTCGGGTGTTTATATGTCTGCATAGCAATTATAATTTAAGAAAAAGAGACCATGAATTTGAGAAGACTGTAGTGGGGGGACTGGGAGAGGTTAGAAGGAGAAGACAGGGGGACTGTAATTATATCTTAATTTCAAAAACTTGGGAAAATATTAATAAAATGTATAACATTACAAGTATGCTAGGACTTCAGTCCTTAACTTTTGTTCTTTCTCATAAAGAGGACAACAGCTCCTCCTGTAGAAGCTATCAGGGATCCCATCAACTTTTGTATGTCTGCCTCTACACACTTACTAATATTCAAACAGCCCCTAGTCATCTGGAAACTTAGCCTCCAAGCTACTACTACCTGAGACAAGAAAGCTTCCGTCACTCTCCAAGGTCCCTCCCCCTCCACGTTATTATTAATATGGTCAGGCAGGCAAGGCAATATTTAGTGTTTCTTTTCTCTGTTATTGTCATACGGACTTACTTCTTCCAGAAGAAATAATTCATTAGAGACACAGTAGAAAGCCCTGCACTTCGGCTCCAAGGCCAACCCTTCCCAGGCCAGCTGCTGTCTGGTAGAATTTGTCTTCAGTTTGGGCCACGAGCAGAGTCAGTGAGCCTGGCTTCCTTTAGTGAACTGTGTCCTTTGCGCGCAGATGTGTGTCCTATCTGTTCTCAATTGTGTAATTACACGCACTCCTCCACCTCCCAGCCCCCTTCTCCTGCTCACACGCATACCGTCTTATTACTACATGTTTCAATAGCTTGCTGTCATTCAAGACAAGCTTGGTTTGTTATTCTTTAAAGGAGATTTAGTTGGTTTTGATTCTTTGCTTGTGCCATTTCTTGTTTATAATATAACATGCTACCAAGATTGTTCGTTCGGTCATTTGTTAGTTTCTTCCTTTGTTCCTTCCTTCTGTGTGTGTCTGTGTGTATGTCTGTGGCTGTGTGTCTGCATCTGTGTGTCTTTGTCTGTGCATGTCTCTTTTGTGTGTCTGGGTCTGTGTGTCTGTGTCCATATGTGTCTGTGACTATGTCTGTCTGTGACGGTGTCTATGTGTCTGTGACTGTGTCTGTGTGTCTGTGACTGTGTCTGTCTATGACCGTGTTTATGTGTCTGTGACTGTTTCTCTGTGTCTCTGTGTCTCTGTGTGTGTCTGTGTCTATATGTCTGGAGTGTCAACTGGAGATTTGACCCAGGGTCTTTTGCTTGCTGGGCAAGCACTGTACCAATAATCTATATTCCCAGCCCACCAGTATAATCTCTCTACAGGTTATAGGCAAGCTCAGTCATTACTGTCTTAAGAAAATACTTGTGGAGCTAGGTGTATGGCATACCCTACAATCCTAGCTACTCAGGAGGCTGACGAAGAATCCCAAGGTCAAACAAGACCTGCCTTGCTGCAAGGCAAGGGTATGGATGGCCAGGCTTTCCAGCAGAGCTAGACCTATGCAAGCATGAGATCCTGACTTTGAACTCCTGAATTCATGTATTTTAAAAAAAAGTCCATATGAGGTAGAATGTACTTAAATGCTGGGGAAATAAAGGCAGGCAGATCTCAAGAGCTCACTGACCTGCAATACCAAACAAGCTAGTAAGCTCCAGGCCAAAGAGAGACCTCATCTCAAAAAACAAGGTTGACAGTCCCTGAGGAATGCTGCCCAAAGTTACCTCTGGTCTTCACATGAACATCCACTGCCACACACATGTGTACACTGCCACACACACATACACACATACATTGTATGTGTATACTTTTAAAGGACATTAATACATTCTTGAAGTATATTACTCTGATAATACAGTGTTATGTATAGTAATGGTATCAAGAATATGGTTAATTGTCTACATGTTTATATGTACCAACACCATTTATTTCCTTATTAGCCTCTGCAGAGATTTTTAATTGATTCATTTATGCCTTTCTCTTTACTGCTGTCTTTTTCTTCCTTACAGAGGATTTATTGCTATATTTTCCTTCATACTTTCCAAAACAAGCATTGAACTCATTCCTTCTGTTGTCCCTAGTGTCAGCACTTGGGATGTGTGTGACAGCCTGCACTCGTTGGCAGTGCTCTCCTGTGTGCCACAGCTGTGTATAGAAGAGTTCCTTCAGTTGTTCACCATCACAATTTTGGTTTCTTTTTGGACATCAAGTACTTAAAAGTGTTTCAGTTTCTTAATAAGTCGGAATTTTCTAAATTACCTTTTGGTTAAAATTTACAACTTTACTTCATATTCATTAAAGAACATAGATATTGGAGTGCATGGTTTCTGAGATGGTTACTTAGACATCTTTTGTGGTCATATGGAAAATGGTCACAACTGCCTACATACGTGTAAAAATATATAAATTATTTTTATTGGGTATAGATCTGTATTCTTTGGGTCCATAGTCAAAATAAATGTGATTGTTATATTAAACTTTGTGACTATTACTTAAAACATCTATGTTCCTGAGTCATTTTTTCTGTTTATCAGGAATTCATGGAGATTTATTAAAATTTCCATGATAATGATGGATTCTCCTTGCCTGATGCAATTTCTGCATTTTGTATTTTGATACATTGTAGGTCAATACTGTTGAATTTCCAACCAACTTGTTACCTGATAGTGTTGCTTGCTGATGCTAGTGTAGCTTCTTCAGCTTCTTTTCACTAGTGTTTCTTAAACCTTTAGGCTGAGCAAGGTATCATCCCTCCATAGGAAATGCACTCCAAAAAGCCAGTTTATGCACTAGGGATAAATCCTGATCCCACTGCCAGCGGCCCCACAAACTGCCCAAGCCACACAACTGTCACCCACATTCAGAGGGCCTAGTTTGTTCAGTCCTATGCAGAGTCCCTAGCTGTCAGTCTGGAGTCAGTGAGCTCCCACTAGCTCAGGTCAGTTGTTTTTGTGGGTGTCCCCATCATGGTTTTGACCCTTTTGCTCATTTTATTGCTCCTCCCTTTCTTCAGCTGGACTCCAGGAGCTCCGCCCAGTGCTTAGCTGTGAATCTCTGCATCTGCTTCCATTGATTACTGGATCAAGATTTTATGATGACAATTAAGGTAGTCATCAATCTGATTACAGGGGAAGGCCCGTTCAGTGCCCTCTCCACTACTGCTAAGAGTCTTAACTGGGATCATGCTTGTGAATTCTTGGGCCTTTCCCCACTGCCAGGTTTCTCACTAATCTCATAAGGGCTCCCTCTACCAAGAGATCTCTTTCCTTGTTCTCCCTTTCTGTCTTTCCACCAAATCAACCATCCCATTCCCTCATGTTCTCCTTCCCCTCTCCTTTTCTCTTCCATTCCCCTTCCCCTATGTCTATTTCCCCTTCCCACGAGGATCCATATGCATGTCTCTCTTAGAATCCTTCCTGTTGCCTAGCTTTTCTGGGGTTGTGGACTATAGGCGGTTATCCTTTGCTTTATGTCTAATAACCGCTTGTGAGTGAGTACATACTATATTTGTCTTTCTGGGTCTGGGTTACCTCACACAGAATTCTTTTTTTCAGTTCTGTGCATTTGCCTGCAAAATTCCAACTGTCATTGTTTTTTACCACTGAACAGTACCCCATTGTGTAAATGCATCACGTTTTCCTTATCCATTCTACGGCTGAGGGGTGTCTAGGTTGTTTCCAGGTGCTAGTTATTATGAATAATGCTGCTATGAACATAGCTGAGCAAATGTCCTTGAGGTATGTGTATGCTAGATGGACATTTCTTACTTTCCTCCTTTGTCTTCCATTGGGTGTTGTGTATTTTACCATTTTTTTAAATTTTATTAAAATTTGTGTATTTGTTGCTATTTCCTCAAATATTAGCTACTCTTCCTATTATTATAATAAAATAGCATGATGAAAATAACTTAACAAAGGAAACATTTATTGGGGATCCCAGTTCATCCCAGCAGGGAGGTCATGGGGGCAGGAGCCTGAGGCAGCTGGTCTCCTGACATCCATAATCAGGACTCAGAGAAGGATAAATACCTGTGCTCAGCCTTCTTTATCCTTTTAACATAGCATTGTTTACAGGAGGTTGCATCTTCTCACTTCACCTAATCTAACCTAGAAAATTTCTCACAAACACACCCTGAGGCTTTTGCCTCTTCAGTGATATTAGGTTCTGTCAAGTTGACAATCAATGTAAACATCAGACTTAGTAAGTCTTACACATTTTAGGGAGCATGCTCAAGATAGTCCATCAGATTTCCTGTCTTGTTTAAACCACACAAAGACCTTAGATTTTGCCTTATAATTGACACAGCCAAAGACTTACTCAAAATACATTTGCAAGAACAAGTTCCCAGAAAGAGTTCTTCCCAGCTCCCTGTTCTCGCATCCCTGTGGTTTCCCACACCCACAACATGGGGCTTCAACCACAGGAAGTCAGTCAGTGGCTGTTCTGGTTTGCTTCCCTGCTACTTTGATACAGCACCAGGTCCAAGAGCACCTTGGGGACAGTGTCTTACAGGTCACAGTCCATCACTGAAGGAAGCCAAGGAGGGAGCTCAAGGTAGGAGCTGAAAGCTAAGCCTCAGGAATGTGGCTTGCTGGCTGGCTTTCTCTGGCTTGCTCCTAGCTTTCTTATACAGACAGCCCAGGCCCATTTGCTTGGGAATGGCACCACCTACAGTGGGCTTGGCTCCCCTACATCAATTAGTAACCGAGAAAATGCGACACGGAATTCAAATATTGTTTCTGTGCTTTGTGTCCTCTGGCTGCTCATTCTTTTTTTTTTCTGGCTGCTCTGATTGTTCTTGGCCTCCAGGTCTATGCTGTGATTCTGTCCCTTTAAGTTCTTTCAAGGGCCTGAAGATGGCTTGGACCTACAGACTAGCACTCCGTTTGCTTTTCCCGGGAGCACAGTGACTCCTAGACTACTTTACTGAGACTATTAAACAATGCCCAGAAGTTCAGAAGTTGCACCCATTTTGGTAACAATATTTGGAGTTCTCAAAAAAACATATTTGGATACTTAAAAACCATATATTTTGTCTTACTGTGTATATGCAACTAAGAAATGGTGTTTTTTTTTATCTTCGTGGACTTGGACCCCATCTTGTGGGTCCCAGCTGTATAAAAGATGCCCCAATTCCAGCTTCCCACCCTATGCAAACCCACCAATGCATTTTCTTCCTCCTAACTCTATCAGGGCAATAGAACCTTAGACCCGGCTCAGAGCCTGTGCCCAGTTCTAATGGCCCCACCCTGCCAGAAGGATGCCCGTCATTGCTGGTGGTGGGATTGGTACTGTGTATGGGCTTCCTTGTGTTTCTGGTCTTGGGAGTTGTTTGCTTATTTTCATGAGATTTATGTACGGGTTCCATTAAGCATTTCTACAGTGTTTAGCAATGGGAGATAAATGGCATTGGGTGACTGCCCTAAGATGTAACAACCACGTTCTTATAGCACTTTCCATCCCGTCCTCCCCTGCGACCACTCTTGACCTCCACTTCAACTATTTATGTTCAATCTCATCACTCCCAGGGTTTCTCTTAGAAGTTCAGAGGAATCCCAGCTCTGTCAAGTCAAAACACAGCTATCCCTACCCCGTCATAGTTACCATCAGCTGTCAACTTTACACAGTTATCTGCGCAAAGGGAACCTCAGCTGAAGAATGGCCTCTATCATACTGGCTTATGGGTATATCTGTGCTTCATTTTCTTAGTGACCAGTTCACAGCAGGGAAGCCGAGACCACGGGCGGGGGGGGGGGGTGCCAGACCTAGGCAGGGGGTCTGGCATGAATAAGAAAGCTTCGCGAGCGAGCCAGAGAAAGCCAGCCAGCAAGCCACATTCCTGAGGCTTCACTTTCAGCTCCTACCTTGAGCTCCCTCCTTGGCTTCCTTCAGGGATGGACTGTCACCTGTAAGACACTGTCCCCAAGGTGCTCTTGGACTTGGTGCTGTGTCAGAGTGGCAGGGAAGCAAACCAGAACAGCCACTGACTGACTTCCTGTGGTTGAAGCCCCATGTTGTGGGTGTGGGAAACCACAGGGATGTGAGAACAGAAAGCTAGGAAGAACTCTTCCTGGGAATTTATTTCAAATGTATTTTGAGTAAGTCTTTGACCATGCCAATTATATTACAAAAAACAAGAAAGCATGCTAGTTTGAAATGAGTCTGTGAATCAATCTTTGGAGAAAATAACCAAATTGGTGAAGGAACCAATTTGCCTTCTTTGCTATCTTTGGAAGGGTTGCGGGTGGGGCTATCACCCTGAGGTTAGCTCTCTTTACCAAGAGAAAGGAAGCGGAAAGCAGGGACGCAGGGACGGCTGTCACAGATGGCTCAAGTGTCCTCCATTTCCATAGATATTTTCTCCAGTTTGTCTCAAGTTTTCAATGGCAGTCTTTCTCCTATTTCTTCCTGTTGGCGTCATTTCCTTTCAACTATTCTATATACCTTGCAGTTGTACCTTGAAGACGGTATCTCCAAAAAGTTTGTGCTGCATGTGTCTTTGTTTGTTTTTTGTTGTTGTTGTTTGTTTGTTTTATGGAAGATGTCAGCTGTGTTCCACAGACCCTCAGTGACCCCCTGTTCCATCCTGAATCCCAGAGACTAAATATGCATCCTCTCTTCTAAGAGTCGGTTTTCTTTCATTTAAAAAGTTTAAATTGCTTCATCCAGCCACACTGATTTTGACTATCAAGGCTAAGTGAGACTAACAGATGTGCACAGTTGTTCCAGCTGCTGCCAAAGACTTAGAGATGGAATGAAATTGCGAAGACACGAACACCCTACCTCTGGGTGTCTGGCAAACAGTAAAGAAATGGCAACGTCGTCCTCAAGGAAGGGAGAAGCAGCAAGAGAGACAGTGGATTGGAAAGAGAAGCCAGTGTTACCCACAGTTCACACATACAGAGATCTGCCCTTCCTGTAAGCAGTTTGATTTATAGGCTGTGATATTACACGCAAGGGCGCCCATAACCCTAAGTGTTTTGTGAGCTGACCTGTGAAAATAAGCCTGTTAACCCCAATCAACCTCCCATTATCCCAGAGTGCCTGAAATTTAGCAAGCCAAGGGGTGACAGAGGTCTGGCAGCTCCCTAGCTAACCATTGTCTTTGCCAATCTGCATGTTTGCCCAGGCAAATTAGCATCCGAGTACAGTGGTGGGGAGGGCGGTTATCTTTTAATGAGAAAACGGAGCATTGTTTCCAGTTTTAATTGCTGGAGCTAATTAAGACCTAAGGCCTCTTCTGCAGACCTGGACCCCTAGGCCTAGGCTTCACCCCAGCTGTGTGTAAATCGCCTGCCCCAACTTCCTGCTGTAATTAGTAAGGTCTTCTATTCAGATGGGGTACTTTATTACAGAAGCTGATTATGAAGTCTGTAGATGGCCCACTGTGCCGCTGGGGATTTCCCTGGGCTTTGAGAAGGGAATTCTAAAGGTGAGTGTGGCTTCAACCTTTGCAGGGTGAAATGGGAATTGGTACATGACATGGCTGGTCAGATGTTAAAATATCCATGGAAAATGGAAATATCTTAAATTCACACAGAGAAAACCCAGCAAACAAGACTTCTTTTCAACTGAGAGATGGAAGGAGAAAACCTCAAGCTGTTTCTGACCTGAACCAGGGATTGTTACTGCGACACTAGATGGATCTCGGCATAACCCCGGGCTAAGGCAGGGTGCTGTGCCTGACACTCCAATGGAGATGGACTAGAAGTTCTACATGAGCTAGAAGGTTCTTGGGAGCAGTGTCCACCTGTTTCCCTGCAGTTTTGTGTTCATTCCTGTGTTCCTAAAAGTCTGTGTTTGGCCGGGCACTGGTGGTGCACATCTTTAATCCCAGCACTTGGGAGGCAGAGGCAGGTGGATCTCTGTGCGTTCAAGGCCAGCCTGATCTACAAGAGCTAGTTCCAGGAGAGGCTCCAAAGCTCAGAGAAACCCTGTCTCGAAAAGCCAAAAGAGAAAAAAAGTCCATGTTTTTTTTTTAAATAAATAAATTAAAACATGTTTTGGGTGGCTATAGGAACACTGGCCCTTGTGACATCTTAAAAGTGTCATTACATTGTTTATTTTAAAGTGCTTCGATAAATAAGAGGACTTTGGGAGACGCTGTTCCTTCTGTGTTCGTGTGTGCAGGAGTGCATTTGTGTTTACGTGTGTGGAAGCCAGAAGTCACTGCCTCAGACACTATTCACCTTGGACTATCTTGAGGCAGGATTTCTTGCTAGCCTGAAACTCACCAGGTAGGCTAGGCTGGCTGGTCTGTGAGCTCCTGGGATGTGCCAGTCTCTGAGATAAAACCCTAGCCCTGAGATTAGACCACAACACGCGGCTTTTACCAACTGATCTGTCTCCCCAGCCCTGACACGACTTCTCCATTAAACGTGGCTTTACTATTTCTCAACTCTCCCTGGAAGCAAAAGTAGAAGAGTAGATATTAATATATAAGAAGCAGCCTGCTTTACCTGACGTGTATATAAACTGAATTACATGTGGTGTGGGAGTGTAGTTGGGGCATAGACGTCTGTCCTTGACATCTACTAGATGGGCAGCAAGAGTAAGGCAGAGACCCTACTCCTTTGTACCCACTCTCTCTACTCTCTGTTCCCGTGAGCAGCTTTATCCTTGCACACCTACAGCGCCGTACACTTCCTGGAGGAAAATTCAGGAATGGGACTGGGGTGGGTAGGTGCAGGAAGCAGTACAAATCTTGCTAGATAGCCAATTCCCATCCGCAGCCAGGTACCTGGAACTTGCTGAGATGAGGTGGGGGATATGCTTTGGGTGGATATGGACCTCTGGCCCTGAGCACTCCTTATTCTGTGACGATGATCTCAGAGGAGCAGAGAAAGATCCACATGACTCTGAACTCATCTCAAAGCTGTCGGTGCCCAGTGCAGTCAATACTGAGATTCAATACATGGCCATTCTTAATGCAGTGTGCATGTGGAGGTCAGAGGACATCTTTCAGGAGTCTGTTCTGTCTCTGTCACCTGGGTTCCTGGGATCAAATCCAGGTCATAAGTCTTTGTGGTAAGGCTTTGCTCATGGGGCCATCTTGCCAGCCCCAAAGGACGTTTTCTTTAGAAATAAGAAAAGTGCCCTTTGCCACATGAAAACAGACAAAACAAAACAAAAAAAACTTAGTTTAAAAATTTTTGTCTCTTTCTATGTTAGCATCTTTCCTTCCTCTTTCTCTCTTGGTATAATTTCTAGTCTGTAACTCATCTGTCATATTTCCTATTTTTATCCATGACTCATTTCTATATTAGAATGATTGAAAACTTATTATATTATTTAATAAGAATGACTTCTTCTTTATTGTGACTCTTAATTTACCTAAAAATTATCTTTATGTAGCTCTGTCTTGCTATGTAGATCAGGCTGGCCTTGAACTTATAGCCGCCCAAGTGCTGGGTTTAAAGGCGTGAGCCACCACATCTGGCTATTATCTTACATGTTTCAGATATAAAAATATTTAAGTTTTTGAATAAGTGCATTAACTCTTTAAATTATTTTTAAAATGCATAGAAGCTACTTGATTTTTTAGTTATTCACAGGTATTTAAATTGTATATTAATCATATTTTTAAAATTTTACATATTCTTGATGCTTTAGATTCATATAAACTTACTTTGACACATAACATACTAGTTGAATGCAAAACAAAATCCACTCCCTCCCCAGTGTGGAGGGATCCTGAGTAACAGGGCTCCAAGGGTGATCTCTTTGTTGCAAATTATGACTGGTGTCTCCACTGTGGATGGGGCAGGTTGCCTCTCTCTGCACCTCAGTTGCATCAAGGAATGAATGAATCAATACAGGCAGAAAGTGTTTCAGTAAGAATGTTGCCATAGAAACAAAGCAAACCTAAGAGCTGGACACCACTAATGTTAACAGATAGTAGCACTATGTTTCAGCATGCTGGGCTATAAGGGATGTCAGCCAGGATTTGTGGAGTATAACCTTGGCCTTTAGTAAACTCCACCTGTAAAATAAAATCAACTATTTCAGTTTTGTGACAATGTCCATACTAAAAATATGGTTCGATTTGTCATTTGACTTCTCCCTTGACCCATGGGTTATCTTGTCCTCATGATTTTGGGATTTTTTTTTTTTTTTAGAAATCTTCGTATCACTGGTTTCTAACTGGATTCCGTCACAGTGAATAAAATACATCTTAGGATTTGTGTCATTTCCCTTACTCCTCCCAAGAGTGACATTAGAACCCTGGCCTGAGTGTCCACTGCACTTATTGACGCAGGTGTCCCCTACCTCTATAGCAAGGACATACATGCATGGACCCACAGATTGTGGATAAACGTCACTGTGTTACCCATTGTATCTAATTAAAGTGAAACGAGATTTTATATTGATGCACTCAGCTCTAACGAGTCATTCAAGCCTCCTCCCTTCCCTGATCAGCTAACTCCTTATGTTCCTATTGAGCAAGCTGACTCCACATCCATTTTAACTGCTCAGTTCAAGGTATGGCAATATCAGAATTGTTAAACATCACCACCTTCTCTCATGCTCTTTAAACATGCATTTAATGGAAATAGATTACCCAGCTTTCCATTTTTGTACTATATTTATTTTCATTTTTATTGGTGTATGACATACAAGAGAAATTTCACTGTTATTATTCTTGTCTGCCTACTGTGATCACCTGCTTTGCTTCCTGAGTATTGATAACATTAATTTTGTCATACTGTATGGCTGAACAGCGAGTGGCTTTCCAACATGATATTTGTGTTGCAGTTGAAGTAATCAATTCAGGTCTGTATTGTATCAGACATGCTGAAGTTCATTGCATTGCCTTCAAGTTCAGCAATTTTCAGTCTTGTCTGATTTTAGTTTGTTTCTTTTATCTCCTCAAAGTGTGCTTTTGTTTCTTTAAGACAGTGAAATATGGAGGCAACACTGGGAATCATGAGGACCTCACTTCCATTAGGACCTCATGATCGTCACTGCGGTTCCTCCTTTGGTTTGCGTTTTAGTTAAATAGAGAGCTACTGCTGTGGTGTGTGTGTGTGTGTGTATGTGTGTGTGTGTGTGTGGTGGCCCTGTGTTTACATGCATGCATCTGAATTTCGTTCCATGTTTACTCATAACTTACCCATGTTCTCCACACAGCTTGATCTCTTGGCTTTGTTGTCTTCTTTTCTGACATTTCCTCCCATTTTCATATTCTAGGGAGATATCAGTCGGGGCTCAAGAAGGAAGAAAGCAAGGAACTGTGGCCAAGAACTAGAAGTCGTGTCCTGAAGTGTGTGTCCCCAAAAGATTGATCCAGCAGCGAGTGCAGCGGCTGAACGGTGGCAGCGGCACACAGAAGCGTGGAGGAGGAACTGGGTACCGATGTTTCTGCTAAGATGGGAATCTTTTTCACATATTTAGAGTTTATTAGAATTAGTAAAATACTCTATAGCCAGTCGCCAAGCGGACCAAGTAAAGAATTAAAGTAGAAGGTAACATGACATCAGAAATCGCAGGAAATGGTGGATTTGGCAACTCGTCTTACATTTTAATCTCTTCAAGCTCTTACTGTGAATATTGGAGGAATTTCTAGATTTAAAAAAACATATTTAATTCCATTTTCTGGGGCTAGGAAGAGCCATTGTGAGTTCCTCATGTCTTAAGGAGCATCTGAGTTCTGTTTCCAGCACCCACATCAGACGGTTCACAAAGGTCTGTAACTCCTGATGCAGAGTGCCCCGTACCCTCTTCTACCTCCATCCGCACCTGCATTCATGTGCACACCCCCTCCCACACACACACACACACACACTCATCAGACAGCTCCCAGGGGTCTGTAACTCCAGCTGCAGGAGACTCCACACCTCCTTCTACCTGCATGGGTATCTGCATCCACTTCCCCACATAAACATAATCATAAATATTAGTAAAAACTTAAAATTAGGAAATTTATCTGGATGGTGGTGGTGCACGTCTTTAATCCCAGCACTTGGGAGGCAGAGGCAGGTGGATCTTTTTGAGTTCTCTCTAGACTTGCTAGTTTACAGAGCAAGTTTCAGAATAGTCAGGATTACATAGAGAATCCACGTTTCAAAAGAAAGAGAATTTATATAGTAATCATAATGTTTTAAATTCAACAATTATAACTTTTAACGCCCATTTTCCTTGCCCAAAGACAAATTTTTTATAGATGCCTAAATGGATTGATATATGTGTTAATATTGCCCACTTGAAAATTGCTGTCATTTCTTAAAATTTCTTGTTTATTTTTTTTTGTAGCAAATTCACTTCCTCTAATTTCTAATTTTCGGTGAGGTGATTTTTTTTAATTTATTTATTTATTTATTAAAGATTTCTGCCTCCTCCCCGCCACTGCCTCCCATTTCCCTCCCCTTCCCCCAATCAAGTCTCCCTCCAGTGAGGTGATTTTGGATAGCAGTAGCTTTTATAGAAGTCATCCTTGGGATCCCTCATTTCCCATCTCTAGTTATATCTCTCCTGGGGAAGGACACTGGCTATACAAATATGTAAGTGTAACCTACTATGTCCATTTGGTGTTGCTCATATGTCTATGTTTTTAGTAACCACTTAGAAGGCTCATCCCTGAGGAAGGCTGGTTCTCACTCTCTTGCAGTTGTTAATTGCCCGTGTTGTAGTTCTTTATCTATGGGGAGGACTGATGAGACTTCTTTCATACAGGCCGACAGGACAACTGGTGTTGCCCTTGCTCAGGTCTTGTTTAGGCAGCCGCACTGTTGAGATTTCATGACTATAGCTTCCCTGTCGTAGCTAGAAGGAGCATCTCATGGCAGACTTCCTGCTCCTCTGACTCTTACGGTCTTTCCACCCCATCTTCCATGATGCTTCCTAAGGTGTGGGGTTTGTGTGGTAGATGTATCATCTGGAGCTGGGCACCCCATGGTCGGTTGCTCTCTGTGTTTTGACGGGGTGTGGTTTTCTGCCATGGTCCCCTTCTGCTGGGAAAAGAAGCTTCTCTGATGGGAGATGAGCGCTCCACTCATCTCTGGCTATGAGGAAGTGTTGAGAACGCAGTGAGGACGTACGATATCCTGGTTTAGGAACGGGTCTGTAGTAGATCCACGACCTCATGAGTCATGTGTAGTTGGCTATGTGTCTAGTATCAGGCATGATTTCCCTCCTGTTCAGTAGGCTTTAAGTTAGACAGCTGTTGGCTACCACCAAGAAGAAAGTGTTACTATGGAACCTTTATGGGTGGCTTGCCACACTGGTCATTGTTGCCCTTCAGAGGTATCACAGCTGGGTAGGATGACTGACTGTTTCCCTCCCTTTGCGACCTTGCATAGCACCTTCTAGTGCTATGCAAGCTGGTAATAATTTTAGGAAATATAAAATAACATGGTTTTTCGTGGCTCTTTGAAACACCCTTAGTATTATTTATCTCTCATTTTCCTTATATGTTCTCTTCCCTCCCCCTCCTTCATTAAAGACCTCCCCCATTTTCCAATGTGCTCTTACATACCACCTATATCCTGCAATTCTTAGGATATGAATTTGTAATACTCTTACCTCAGTCTCTCAAGACAGCCTAAGCCACTGGGCTGGGATATATATACACACACACATAAAAATAAATAAACATGACCTAAGAGACTTTGAAGTCCTTTAGTTTTGTCGTCGCATACAAGCCTGTGACGAGAGGAAGGGAAGGTGTTCATTTGTACACTGCTCGCGGGACTGTCAACCATACACATTTTCTTTGGTTGAAACTGAAAATATGTGTTTTGAAAACCTGACATTATCTGTGATCTTCTACAAGGAAGAGCTTCCTGAGCTTGAGTAAAGAGAATTGTCAGTTCCTCCCACCAGCATTTGCATAGAAATGAGCTCTGGGTACAATGCATGCTGAAGGCAGCTACATCCCTGTCTGAAGAGTGATCAGGCGTTACTGGATGTGTAGACACTAAATAATACATTCGAAAGGAGCTTTTATTAATTCTTAAGGAATGAAAAAAAATGCTAAAGTTATATTTTTGCATTCATGTGCTAGGAATTGAATCCCGGGGGTCCTCCCACATGCTAGACAAGTGCTCTACCACAGAGCTACACCCCAGCACAATACAAAGGTTGTATTATGCAAATACTTAACTTGGGGGAACTCGACACAATTATGTATAAGAGAAGCAAACACATTTAGAGAGAAAAGAACGAGAATGCTTTCCAGTGCTAGCAGTGTTGATCTCTTGGTTGTGGGATCTTGGAGTATTATCATTATGATTACTACTTTCTAATCCAACAGAACCCTTCATGACATAGCGTCCTCAGAACAAATAGTGAGATCTTTCTAAATTTCCCAAGGGACACACACGCTCTGCCTGAGAATGGGTTGTGGTCTCTTCCTTCACCATATTAGCTTAGAAAGCTAAAATATCCGCAGTTTTGTTATTTCGCCATTCCTGTCTCCGACAAGACCAAGTATGATTATGAACTATTTGACATGGATTTCCTAGGCGTTAAGTATCACCTACCACCTCCTCACCCCTCAACCCCTGCATGCACACCTGCCAGAGGCCAGAGCTCGTAAGATCAATTTCTGAGAAACTGAAAAGGTAGACATGTAATACCCACCCCCAGGTTGCTGCAGTCTTTGCAGAGGGGTGCAGAGTGTTTATGTGCTGCAGGCATCCATGCATTGATTGGCCAGCGATACAGGCATGACACCGTAGTCACAATACAGACAAGGAATTAAAGATGGTCCCATCCGCTCCAGTCCGCACAATCCAGGCAGGGATTTCCAACAGTGCTTTTTTTTCCCACAGGTCAAGGATGTGCAGATTCTTTGCTTGTGTAGTTGTTTTATCTACTTTTGAAAATGCATGTGCTTTTGGGCGAGTTCTCTGTAGGGAAGGAAGACAACAGGGACGGATGAGCACAGTGAGTTCTCAGAGAGCAGAGCCAGGAAACAAGGTCTCCGGAGATTTGCCAAGTGTGTTTGGTCATAGGCCCTGCAGCTACCAGTCCACATGAGAAATGGAATCGATTATGAAGTTGTTAAGGCATCCCTAATCTCCAAGGATGACAGGCCGGCGCCTGCATTCTGCTGTAGACATTAAATCAACCCACCTAAGAGTGGGGTGGCAGGCTGGAAAGTAAGAGAACACATGCACGCTGAAACGAATCAAAACAGCAGTTGCTTTATTTTGGAGATGACATTGAGAACACCAGAAGTTCTAGTTAGAGACACATGGAGATTTATTTTTATGACTTCTCAGCCTCGGGAATTATTTATAGGGCAACTCCTGAGACAAAGACATAATTCACCACAGACTATGGGGCTGTCCATGTTCTGAAGCCTTGAGAATAAGATACTCATTTTTTATTATGTCTGTGGATGTAGAAATGAATGCAAAAAGTTCGTAATCGGCAAGAGCCCTGCCGTGTAAATTCAGAGACTTTCCAGCCGCACCATTAACACCAATTCCTCTGTGTGCCCGGAGCCTCCGTGATCCTCCTTCCTCAACTTCCCAGTGATGTCATTTGGTGGACAGTGCACTACACGTAGCTGAGAATATAATTCTGTATCAGATGAAAAATAAAAATGTGATCTTTCCAATAATTGATGTAGTCCCTGTAGCAAGCCAGAGTGAGGAAGTCTGCATCATAACAAGCTTCCGGGTGAACAGCAAATCCATATTACCTGTCTCCAAGATCCGTGAGCGACGGTGCTTGCCTCTGACTGCACGTCCTCTCTACAGATCAAGGCAAACGCATTCATCACTTGTCGGATGCTGAGGGCTCCAGTTCCTTGTCATCTCTAGACATATGCCTGTCACAGATCTCCAGATCAATGGCTCTTGGAAGACCGTGTGTGTCCTAGCAATTTCTTTGGCCCATCAATTCTCTGATCATAAATTAAGGTTTTCTCACTTGAAAGAAAATAAACTATGATATTTTGATCACAAACTTCACAAAGGTAACATTCATAGTTTGGCTTATTCCAGACCTCTGTGCCTCTTGTCTTGCCAGTTTCAGTCAAGGCTGCACAATGGCCACCTTGCTGGGCAAGCTCCTCCAAACTAACCATGTAGAAGCTCTCAGCTTCATTTACAGGTCACAATAGAACTGTGGTCAAAATGTGTGTTTCCAGCTATGGCTGCTTACTTTGGGGGTTTGGTGCAATGATAAAATACCATGTCCAAAAGCAACTTGGAGAAGGAAGGGTTTATTTCAACTTTCAGCTCAAAGTCCATCACTCAGGGGAGTCAAGGCAGGAACTCAAGAAGGAATCTGGAAGCATGAACTGATACAGAGACCATGGAGGGGTGCTGCTTACCAGCTTGCTCCCCATGGCTTGCTCAACTTGCTTTCTTATACAACTCAGGACTCCTACCCAGGGGTTGTACTACCCACAGTGGATTGGGCCCTCTCACATCAATCGTTAATCCAGAAAATGTACCCATGGACTTGCCTGTAAGTCCATTTAATTGAGAATGGAGATAGTTCCTCAACTGAGATTCTTTCTTCCCAGATGACCCTGGCTTGTGGTCAAATTGACCAGAGAAGAAAAACAAACAAAAACAACTAACCAAGATGGTCACCCACTCACAAGTCAACCATCCATCACAACAGCAATAGTGGAAATACTGCTGCCCACAAAAGGTAGCCCGGGCTTTATTCTGAGCACACTTTAGTCTCACAACGCAATTCTTACTATTAATCTGCATTCCAAATTTCTCTCGGATTTGGAATCTTGCTTCCTTTACCTTCAGTGCCACCAACTACATTTCCATCTGAAGCTCTCAATCACAACTGCCACAAACTGGGCAAGTACTCTCTTATCTTTGCCATAAGAAATTTCCGGGCTTTGGATTCTGTGCCTACATTTCTGGGTTCTCCAGAAGGGATCTCACCCAACATAAAACACCTTCCTGATGATCACTGGGGAGGGAGAGTGATGTGTAGGCCACGTGGAAGAGGCTCTGCTCAGAGTAAAGCATCTGGAGGTGGGTGTTGTCTTGGTCTACTTTGAGTACTGCATAAAGGACAAAAGCTTATTTTTCACAGGTAAGGCTGGGAAATCAAAGAACGCTGGGTAGATGATTCAGTACACAGGCGTCAGTTGGAGGTGTGTTCCTTCACGGGATACTAGAATTGAGTATAACCTTCTTCCCTGTGAACATGCTTGGAGCTGCCAAGTAACTGGACCATTTCCCTGTTCAACCACTCATGGATGGCCCACAGAGTCTGATGAGCAAAGCAATGCCATTCCATCCCAAAAGACAAGAAAAAGCACAGGGATGGGCTTGGAGTTAGGAGCATGCTCCTTCCCTTGTTGAGCTCAGTTCAATTGCCACTGCTCTATGGCACAGTGCCTGAGTGAGGTGGGGGTGGTCTCAGATCATAGAGCAACTCTAACAAGTGACCCCTGATAGTCCAAGGCCAGGAAAGTAGGAAGGTGTCCCTCTCAGATAAGAGGGGACTTTAACCCAGACATGGGCAATGGAGCCAGCCGGAAGCGACAACTGTCCAACTCAGAAGCTGTGCTTTAAAAGTATAACACTCTTCCTACTGAAGCTTGCTATGATGTTCAAAAAGCAGCCCACAACTCTCGACAAGCTACATCCTCACTAGTCTTGTATATTTACTGAGACTTTCTGTCATTAACTTCCTAGGAACCTGCATAGTCGTGAACATACTTTGGACATCATCAAGCCAAAAGAAAACCCATGCAGTGCTCCTCCCCTTGGGAGTCATAATGTTCAGCTGACAGAATGTCAAACATGTTGCTAAGACCTGCAGAGGATGGCTCAAGTCAATTATAACGTTTGCTGAGACTTGGTTCAATAACATCAGAGTAGTGTAGTACCCTTGCTCTGCACGCAGTACCCTTGCTATTTATGTGGTACCCTTGTTCTTTCTATAAGTGGTACCCTTGTTCTATATGAGAGGAGACCAGAGAAAGGACAGCTGTAACTGAATGTCTCTTTTGAGCACAGGATGCAACAGCATCAGACCCACAAATACTGATGATGTAATCCCTCATCCCTCAGAGGCTGTGCTGTGTGCCAGGGCAGGGAATAATCCTTTCTAACTTCTACAGCATTGTGTCACTGGGACTGGGAAATTCGCACATAGGAGTGAAAATAAGTGCAAGGCTGTCTGCTCCAAGGGCAGCAAAACTGTAGACAAGAGTCGCCCACCAGAGAGCCCTGTGAGGAGGGGCTCATGCAGGGGCTGGAGAAAGACTGCGATGATGGACAGAAGAAAGAATAGTCATGGAGCTGAAGATGCTCGCGAGGGCCAAGTGCATACTTCTTAGAGAGAAAGTTTCAGGAAACAAATAATCAAATGGGGAAGTCGAGAGAGCTGGCAGGAGAGGCTGTGAGGGGCTCTCAATGCCAGAGAGGTGTTTTGGTCTGTCCTGTAGACAACTGGAAACTACAGAAGGTTTTGTTTTAGGCTTTGTTTGGTTTTTTTTTTTAAGACAAAATCTGGGCTGTGAAGCCAAGGCGGCCTCCAGCTCACTATCCTCTTGCCCCCTACCTCCCCCTCACCACCTCTACCCTGGGCCCCCATCCGACCACTGCTGTGCCTGTCAAATAAAGGACTTTGATTGAAGAGGGTGGTTTTGGGAAGTCAGGGTCTTATATGTGCTAGAGAAAAGCCTGGACACACAGAGGCCTGGGACAAGACAATGTAGTCTAGAAATGGGCAGGACCTGGGAAAGGGGACAGCATATCATAGGGGAGTGGAGAATTTGCCTCCTTTTGCTGACAGTTTAAAATGTCTGAACAGTCCTACAATCCAGTCTAAGGAAGAAACTACAGCTAGAAAGCACTGGGTTGTAAAGCTTAGACGACTGAAAAAGAGTCCTCGCTGATGGGAAGGATGGGGAAAGCTGTAAAAGCGAAGCACCTGAGCTTAGGGCCATTCTGGTCACCAGGCCAGAGATGAGGGCGCTCTGCAAAGCGAAGGCAATGTGGTGATGAAGCCAGAGGCACCTGTGCTGAATGTCACCACTCAATGACAGATGGACGCCACATGCGCACAATCGCGACCACCGTGGTGAGTCCCACTGCCTTAGTTAGGGTTTCTATTGCTGTGAAGAGACACCGTGACCACTACAACCCCTATAAAGGAAAATATTTAACTGGGGCTGGCTTATAGTTCAGAGGTTTAGTCCATGGTCTCTGTGACAGGTGACATGCAGACAGACATGATGCTAGAGAAGGAACTGGAGGATCTGAGAGCTCTATCTTTGGACCCGCAGGCAACAGGAAGTGAACTGTGTACTGCTCGAGCATCTATGAGACCTCAAAGACTGCCTCTATGGTGACACACTTCCTCCAACAAGGCCACGCCTCCTAATAGTGCCACTCTATAAACCGAGCCTTCAAACACATAAGTCAGTGGAGGCCATACCTAATTCAAACCACCACACCCACATAGTCAGAGAAAACTCAGACTGAGATAGAGAGTCTTCGCAAAGCACATGACCCTGAATGTGTCATCCGTGTGAATACTGGCAGCAGGAGGACAAAGGCTGCTACACTCGCTACTGTATCCCATGTGGAAGAGACCAACTTCAGAGCTAGTAAACCACGGAAGCATCCAGCCTGTGCAATCAGGGGAAACCAAGTGAAGGAACTGGACAGATGAGTGGATTTTGCAAAGGTCTAAGCAGAGAGTTGGCTCATAATGGGTGTGCTAGATTTGAATATGATAGGACATGGAAGGTATTACATTCTAGTATGGCAGGTGATGTTAGTGCTTACGCTGAAAGATCCAAAAAGACAGTAGAGGGGAAAGTGCGCTCCTGCTTCCTCTTGCCCCTCCCTCCTTAAGTCAGAAACTCCACTTTGTTCTTGGGTTGAAGCTCTCCTTCAAGGCTCCCTCATGCCACCTCTAGCATGATGGCTCATCTCCGCTAATGCTCTCTCACCTCAAGGCCTGATCATGGCTGCCTGTGGTCCCTATGCTCTTTCCTCATCACCTGAAGGATGCTTTTGTGTTGGCGTCTTTCTGCAAACCTGCGCTTTTTCTAACGAAAGGGTGCTGGTGCTCCAGGGTTTCTAACACCCCTCTCTACAGATGAGTGGAGAGAAATGAGTAAGGTGCTCAAGGTAGCAGGTAGGACTCAAGAGAAGGCACACATACGGAGGACCATAGGAGGAAGAACACGATGAGACAAGAGGAAAGAGGAACCTATCAGCACCTAGCACGGAGTGACTCAGAAAACAGCCGCTTAAGATCTCCCGAGACCCAGATTCCAATGTGGAGAGAATCCCTGGGGTTCCGAGCATGGTCGGAAGCATCTGATCTGTTGTCTAGCAACCACTTCCACATGTGAGGGTCGATTCCTCAAGAGAAAAGACCTCTGCAGCTCCAGGACTGAGCTCTGGGAAAGTCTGTTGGTCAGTTTCTTCTGAAAATACAGGAAAAGAGACATCAGATGCCATGGTTCCTGAGGCTGATCCAGTTCTGTTCCTCTCGGCTCAGCCTTTGTCTGCCCTTAGCTGTGCTCAGAGCAGAAAATGAAACCCACATCTGGAGGGGGGTCCCTGAGAAGAAGAAATCTCTAACTGCCCTTCCTCTTACACTGTTCGGCTTAGGAAACAAAGTCTGTGAAAATGATACCGCTGGTTTTCTGGATTTATTTTCTCTCAAAATCTTTCATATCCTGTATGCTCCCTCTGCAGATGAAGTATGTCTGTAGATGTCGGTGCTCAGAAGCGGCAGGAGCACGCCTCTCTAGCCCAGTTCTACTGGAAAAGAGAGTGAGGCCACCTTGCTAATGACCTGGCCTTCCCTTGGAGTACCACCATAATGGAAGCCAGCCTTGATGGACATCTACAACCTCGTCCTCAAAGTGCTTCAGGCCACAATACAGAAGCTTTGGGCCCTGCCCCCACCTCAGGGACCCATCACTTCTGACATTTGGGCTGAAGTTGCGTGTGTGCCTTTGGAAGATTAATTTGACAAGCTTCATGGAAACATGTCTCTAAGCATCCCCTATGAGTCCACTAACGTGTTTCTGAGTTGTCATACACCTTGTAAATTCTGCTTCTGCAGGGCTTTTCCCAAACTGGGGTCAACAGTGTCTTATGACTGTTTAACTGGAACTCATTTTGGGCAAAGTCTAAAGCAGTCGCATCCAACAGAAACAAACCATGAGCCAAGAGTACATGCACGCACGCGCACACACACACACACACACACACACACAGGCCATTTCAGTTTCTGGTAGTGGCATTAACTGTAACAAAAAGAAACAGGTGAGATGAGTTTTCAAGGTGTATTTTATCTGATACAATATATCCAAAACAGCATAATTTTAACATGTCAGGCTAAAAATCATTATTAGGAATTTTATCATTTTGTACTAAGTGTGAATCCAAGGCACAGTGTAAATTTCCAGCACGTCCTAATTTAGGCCATCTTCAGGCCCTGTAGCCATATCTGGCCAGTGGGGGGAGGGGACTTACTGTCACAGGTTATTAGGAACTAATGTGTTCCTCACAAGCACGGACTATTGGAGGCATCTGGGAAAGACTGCCTAGGAAGCTAATCCACACGTCCATGGAGTCTTGCAGAAGTAACTTTCCTCTCACTGGATTGGCCAAGAATTTCCTCCCAGAACTGCTATGCAGGAAGAGGTTACATTTTATTAAGACGTCAGACAACAAATTTCTAATGAGTTCTATGGGTTTCAATGGGGGGGGGAGATTTTAACATAAAAAAATATTGATTGACTGGAGGCCAAAGAAATGCAGTTTAGTGCACAGGCGGCGTGCACAGGTAAAGAAACAGCCATTGGCAGCTGACGCCTCCAGAGCCCGGTGGCTCTTGCAGCCATCCAGCTCAGTGTATGTGGCCTGCTTGCTGATGGTCTCTGGCTCCAAGAAACATTCCTTCCTTGTTAACATTTATCTGATGTTCCACAATCTCCTTTCGAATTCCTCCAGAGACTTCTAAGACTTCAGGTGCGAGAGGGTAGATCTCCATTATTACCTGTGCCTTCCACTCAGTGCTTCTGATAAAAATGCTGAATAGCAAAGGGGGGGATGCAATTCAAAGGAGACGAGGGAGAGAAAGACCTAGAAATATCATGGAAAAGCTAAGCAGTCACTGGTTTAAAATTGGATGTAGCCTTGAGTGACAGCGCTAACTTAATCAGGAAGATATAAAGTTGAAATACCTTCCAAAGGACACCGCAGACAGAGAGAGAAGGAAGCGCTGTGGGTGGCGGGGTAGCTGAGGAAAGCTGTTCTGTAAGCTGCTGCCATGTGAATGGGGAAAGCAGGGAGATGCGGTAATAACAGAAACGAAACGAGATGGATGAGATGGGAAGTTGAGAAGTGGTCGGGATGGAAGAACCTGTAACATCCTGAGGGCAATGGATGCCGGAGGGAAATGTGCCCAGATCTGCCAGGACTGTGAGAAATCCAGCATTAAAGGCAGGTGCTCTTTAGATCCATGTCCAAGGAATACCCAAATGGAATGGCTATGTTGCTTTTTTTTTTTCTAAGTCATTAAGGTCCTTAAATGATTGGTGGAAGTAGACAGTTACCCTGAGTGTAGATCTTACATGGGATCTCTCCTCCCTGCAGATACCTGAGCTGGCTAGTTTTATGTTAGCTTGACACAAGCTAGAGCCACCAGAGAGGAAGGAGCCTCAGTTGAGAAAATGCCTTTACATTATCAGGCTGTAGGTAAGTCTAGGTCATTTTCTTAAACAGGTATTTATGGGAGAGGGCCCAGTACATTATGGGTAGAGCCCCACCTAGGGTGGTGGTCCTGGGTTCTATAATGTGCCCTTAAAATACTGAATATGCTGGGTTTTTTTTCAAATGGGTTACTTGAAGCATGTGTTACATGTAGCCATCGTAGAAGAGATGAGCCATGGGAACTGGCCCCTGTGCCTGTGGAAAACTGAGAAACCCTGGATACACTACAGAACAGGAACTCAAATTTCTGGAGTAGCGGAAGGAGGGAGCCCCAACTCTGGAAGACAGTGGATTTCCCGTTGTTTAAGCTTCCTCCCTGGTGCTGTGATAAATACCCCAGCGAAACAAGCTTTGAGAAAGACTTTATTTCAGCTCGTAGTTCCAGGTGTCAGTCCGCTACTGCAGGAACCCTGAAGCAGGTGGTCTCATTCCACCCACTCTCAGGAGCAGGGGGGAAGGAATTAAGGCATGCACGCTGGTGCTCACCTCACCTTCCCCGCTCTCACACAGTTCAGAAACCAAACCCATGGGATGGTACCTTCCACTTGTGGGGTGGGTCTTCCCTGCCTCAGTTAACTCAGCCAAGTAAACCCCTCTCAGATGTGCCCACCAGCCAATGCTCATAGGGAATTCCTCTTTGAGACCGTCTTCCCAGGTAAGACTCGGTTGTGTCGAGTTGACAAAGCTAACCATCGCACCCTCTCTCTGTCCTTTTGTTTGGCCCAGACTCTCAAGGGACTGGGCAAGGCCCACACTGCTAAGAGCGGATCTTCTTTCCCCCTCCTGATTCAAACTTCTCTCTTCCAAAATCCCATAGGTTCATCTGGAAATAATGTTTATCCATCTATCGGGGCAGCCATTAACTCAACAAAATCAGTATATAAAGCTAACCATGCCAGAGCATCACCTGAGAGCATCACCAAAGCAAGCCCTGTGCATTCAGATGGAATAGACAACTGAACATCACAGAGGTAGGGGCAAGCCTGCAACGGTGTGCTGTGCCGGGTGCAGAAGAGACTTCCTTGGCACAAGTAGGAAATTGTAGGTTTCATTTTGACTCTGTTAAACTCGAGCTTCCTCTGGGAAATCTTAATAAGTAGGTCAAGAAAGGGAAGTGGATTGAAACCCAGCCGAAAGGTTGGGGTCTGGAGATGTTCAGAGACACCTAGTATGCAGATGGTATCCAATGGAAGCCCGCCATGAAGCTAGTTCAGAGAGAAGAAATTCCCGTGAGAGCATCAAGAATGGCCAACACTGAGAAATCAGAGGAAGGAGGAAGAAATGATACTGCAAGGGGCTGCTTGTAGAAGAAAAACCCAGTAAGACCCCAAGTCACAGCAGGCAAGATGTCCCAAGAAGACAACAGCCACCAGAGCCAAGTACCTCTGAGAGCAAGTGTCTGACAAGAACAAAAAGTCACCCACAGGATGAGGAAACACAAGGTTCCAGGAGCTTGTGGGAAGCTGACCTCAACTGCAGGTGAGAGGCAGAGCAATGAATACACAAGCGTTAGAGCTGTGAGCGGAAGCAGGGAGGCTAACAGCTCCTGAGGATGAGGAGTTTGGGCTCTGAGAAAGTCACTCAGGCAAGTACAGTGGGGGGGGGGGAGAAGGGGGGGGGGAAGGGGGGAAGGGGGGGGGGAGGGAGGGAGAGAGAATATGGGGTTAGGGTGGGAACAAGTCAGCAATACGACTCAGTGGGTAAAAGCACCTGTTTCCTCCCTTGAGCGCCTGAGTTTGTGTCCTCTGGCCCTCTGCCCCCACCTAGAGGTTGAGCCATTGCTGTTCCTCTGCATTTTGGAGGTTCTCTTGTTTCTACAGACTGTTAACCCTTTGAGGAGGCTCGTTTGTTCAATAGTGACAACTTATTTTTTATACATGAAGTCCTACAGGGAGAATGGCATGCTCTCTCCTGAATAAACCTGCTGCCCAAACCCTCCATGGCCTTTAGCAACTCTCCATGTGATTCCCATTGTGAGTATTCCCTAGATTAACTTTGCTTTTACTGGCTTCTGTAGTTCTGCTTCTAGCTAACTGTACCAGCCAACTGGGGTGTGTGTGTGTGTGTGTGTGTGTGTGTTGTGTGTGTGTGTAAAAGCTCCACCTGAGAAAGGTTTGGGACTGTACTAGGATCCCAACACCAGTTAGCTAATAAAGACTTTCTATTGGATTAAACCCATATCCAGGTAGACTTCTCTGGTGGATACCTCATAACACTGGATAATACATATTCTAATCTGAAGTGTTTGACTTTAATGTTATTATTCTTAGTTAACACATCAGTAGCCATGCTCATGTTGATGGTCTGAATTAAAGATGCCCCCTTGTAAGTGATACGGAACCCACTAACCTGGCACCCAGAATGCTTCAGTGGCCAATGGCCTGCTGTGCTGACAGGGCCTGATCTTGAAGCTCCTGGCAGCCCTGGCTCTGCTCCTTTCTATTGACATTTTCTCCACTCAACTCTCTCATTCACAGGCCCAGCAGTTATTCCAAGCCAGCCTAGTCCAAGAAAACAGACAAGTTTGTGTTGCTGCCTGAAGCCCGAGTCCCTAGGTTCACCCTGACTGACTCAGATGGGGCACTTGCACACACGCAAACAAATTGCAATGGTGAAGCCCTGCGTGATAAAATGCTTCCCTTTGAGAAACAGACGCACTTCTCAGGTGACTCTGAAAGTTAAGCAACCACCCTGAAAAACAGCAAACAGAAATCTGGGGTGCTGCAAGCCTCCAAGTGTCTCCCATAGATTATACGGTTCAGTTCATAATGGAGCCCCTTTTACAGATGAGGACTGAGTGGCACACGATCAAATCCCGAGCCTTTTTAGCTGAGCCTGGAGATCAATGGATTCATGAAACTAAAATGGCCTTTGCATGAAGCAAGAGACCTTCGCTGAACCCATCAGGAGCGAAGGATCCAAACAATGTGTGGAATTTGTCATTTGGATGCTAAAGCCACCTCTGGACTACAATGTATAAGCAAATGATTTTGATCTTATCTTTACATCTCTACTTATTTCTAGTTTTGCAAATTTGAGCTGTTACTTGCAACAGAGAAAAGACTATAAAAACACAAATATTCCAGATCAGGCCTTCATAAATCCTATGACATAACAAAGTAGATTTATAAGGACAGATATATCTGAATCAAATAGACTTGCTCATTATTGTGAGTTCATTTTCTTAATGTGTTCTAACTCATTCTGCAGGGGAAAAAAACTGTTTCTGAAAGAAGAATTAAAATGCTGTGAATTCTGCAGTTTACTCGAGTATAGAAGCTGTCAGTGAGAGCTCTGTCCCCATGTCCTAAAGATGTTTGGTTATTTTGGTGAGGGACATCTGGCACGCTGGCATGTGGGGCAGCATGATTCTTTCACACTCGAAACTTAGCCAGCTAAGGATGCTCCAGGAGAACATGATCCTTGAGAGCAGAGCCCAGTGTTCTCACTGAATGAGACATGCAATGAGCTAAGTCCCTTACAGAATCACAAGCATGACCAACATGGATGCTGGTCCCTGGGGCAGAGGAGGTCTCTGTGTGCAAAGAAGAAAATGATAACAAATTAGTAAGAAAACCTCCCAATGAGATGCAAAATCTCTCTCTCTCTCTCTCTCTCTCTCTCTCTCTCTCTCGTGTGTGTGTGTGTGTGTGTTGGCATGTGATGGTAACTTGGAAGAGTCCGTTCTCTCCCCAGTATTAATCTCGGGTCACCGGGCTGGGGTGCAAGCTCCCTTACCCTCTGAGCCATCTCTTTGGCCCCACAAATCTCCATCACGCGTGGCTCAGCTTTTCTAAGTCTCACTTTTGTCTGAGGTTTCACTCTGATGTCACACATGGTACCAGAAGTTGCTCTTTCTTTTTAACTTGTCATCTGTACTCCCCAGAATTTCCCCTAAATGTGATTCCAAAGAGGAACAGGGACAGTGTGGGAGAGATCAAGACAGTCCCTGCTGACATTTGGTGCTGGGTCTTATTATCCCCGGGGGGCTGGCATGGCGAATGGATGCTCTGATGTTCGGAGCAGGGCAACTATGCACGTGGGAACTATAGTCATTATGCTAATTGAGGCGACCTCTTTGTTGTGAGACTTTCAGAGCAGGAAACAGCTTGTGCCAGAGATTTACAGTAGAAGTTCTAAAAATAGGACCCCCAGGTGTGCCCCAGGGGTTGATGACAGAGGTGGCTGGGAGGTTAATCTGGGAACAAAGAAAATGTGTCAGAACCAAGAGCTTACAAGCATTGACACATCGACATAGGGTCTGAGGCTGTGAACCTCATGAATAAAGGGGAAAGGAGAGGGGGTTGAAGGAGGGGAGGAGGGAGACAGAGAACTCCCTGGGGAGAAGCATCTTGATTGGACATTAATGTATGAAATGAAAAGAATAAAGGTCAGGCCACACAGCAAAGTCAGTGGATACCACAAACAGAGGCGCAGTAGAGGCAGGTGGCCGTGGTGTCTATGGTATGGACACACGCCTGCTGTGTCCAGACTGCAGATGCTGAGGAGTCCAGCCCCTAGACAGTGTGTGGAGCCGGGACCTCTGCCCACCCCCAAGCACACCAGAGAAACTGTTCCCCGTTTTCTTTTTCTCTGAAGTGTATTCTACTGCTTTAGTTCAGCACCAAGCAGGAAAGGCTATCCAAATCTGTCTCTTCCCGACCTTGAACTTGACCTTCGCTGCCCTTTAATTTCCACTTGACATTTTTCTGTGTGTGGAAATGCCCTTCTTCAATCCTAGCATGGTTTCATCCTGAAAGGAAGAGCAGCCCTCACCTGTACAGATTCAAAGACCCACTTCAATTTTATCTCTAGTCCACTTCCTCCGTCACCAGCTACAGACAGGCTATGTCCACCAGGCCTCGGCACGGCCCTTCAACACCCACCTGGCCACCTAGCTGAAACTGGTATAGAACGTCACCAATGCCCTCACCTGTCTTTCCCTGGACCTGCACCATTTCTGACCACTGGGACACAGTCAGAAATGAAGTCTGCCAGCCTCAGGATTATCAGTGGTCCCTCAGGGCCATGATTCTTCAACAGTTCCACATGATTGGTCTTCACCAGGTATCCACAGCCAAATGTCACAGCGCTGGTTTACAAGATAGACTTCTGGGTTCATCCCCAGAGTACACTAGGCAGAGTTTGGCAGAACTTCTCAGAAATTGCAAATTACGCTGTTGTAGCTGTCCAGAGACCAGCCTCCAAAGAACCCCTACTCAAACAGTCACTAGCTGGAGCTGCGTTTTGAGGAAGGTGTTTGAGACAAGTTCCTCACTGTTTGGAGTAACAGAGTCAGTCAGTCGTGATCATCATAAAGTATTATACACTGTCCGTCACCGCTGTGTCCTCCCTTTATCTGACAATCCAGGATTACACTAGCATCAGTACTAATAAGCAAGGGCTAGCCTGTACTGTGCTGTTCTAATAGCTGTGACATTACCACACAATAGAAATTCACTGGTGCCGGGTGGTGGCACACGTCTTTAGTCCCAGTACTCAGGAGGCAATGGCAAGTGGATCTCTGAGTTCAAGGCCAGCCTGGTCTACAAAGAGAGTTCCAGGACAGCCAGGGCTGTTATACAGAGAAACCCTGTCTTGAAAAATAAATAAATAAAAATAAAAATGAATAAATTCACTGGCTACATTTGACCTCGTGGAAATGTATGAATTGTGTGGATGACCAAATGTCAGTTTATGGAGGATCATAGCTGTCATTTTAGGCTAAGAATTAAAATTACCTAGGACTGGTAGACAGGTTTTGAAAACTTCAATTGGTACAATTAGAGAGAGGGCTCAGTGAGTTAAAAGCACTTGCTGCCCTTGTAGAGGAGCCAGGTTCTGTTCCAAGGACCTTCGCTAGGTGGCTCAAGGCTACCTGTAACTCCAGTTCCAAGGGATGTGACACCCTCTTTGGCCTCCCCAGGCAGTGCAGTCACACGGTACATACACAGACAAGTAGGCTAGGCACACACATACACATACATACAAATAAATTTTAAAATAATTCAAATTTTACTCCAGAAAAATTAAGTAAAACTCTGAGGTGGGACTCAAGCTGTCCCTGAGATTCTAACACGAAGTCAGCAAGGGTTCCTCCTTCTTTGGTCCCACTTCCTTGCAACTTCCATGATACCCATGGACCAAACTCAGTCCTGTGATCTTTGTCCTGCAAGCAGCATTCTCCCCACCCATGTGCCTTCCCCACAGCATGAGACCTAACCAAGTGCCGTGACCGTAGGGAAGACATAAGATCAATTTCTCAAGATATTCAGGAATCAAGCAGTAAGTCCCCTGGATGACTAGTCAGATGTGGGCACTAGAAGAAAAAGAAAATTCAGTTATCTGGCACTGGTTACAGAAACTGTGTCTTCTGCCCTTCCCCGGTGTGGGAGGAACACAGTCAACACTCACCCCACAGTTCTGAACAAGTGTCATAATGAGACCCATGTCCACCAGATGGGAAGCAGTTTGCCCATCTGCACAGGAATCAGAAGGCATAACCCCCTTGATACCTTGCCAAAAGAGTGATTAAGCCTGTTTGGAAATCAGATTTGCGTTTTTTGTTTTGTATGCTTTGTATTTTGGAAAGTTTCACCTCCTTTCATTTCTCTCCTTTTTCTCTTGATAATCCAAACTCCAGCAATAACATGACTAGAGCTGTTGGGGTCAGAGCCTGTGCAAGACCCAGTCACTCAATTAAAGGGACGAGTGAAAAGAGACCCAGCAACACCGCGCCACCCCCCATAGACCTTAGGGGTCCTCGTGAAGTTTGAGTGTAAACAGGGGGCAACAGGTATGCATAAACAATCAGTTTTGATCAAGGCCTGGTTCCACCCATCCCTGGCCTATCATTTTCTTGGCTCCAGTTTGATTTGCAAGGTGATCTAGGAAGTTAGCAGCATCTTGTGAAATCTCTTTCCAGGAAACACGCTTCCTCTTTGACTGGCATTAGGACTTCAGCCTTTCCTTCCCCCACAGGAGACTCCTAGCTAAATTCCAGTCCCTAGGGGTCCATTGTCTCAATAGCCTAAAAGTCAAAGACAGAGATGCTAATGGTGCCTCTTTAGAATATCATAATTTCTGCTGAATGATTCCATTAATACTCTTGCATATTTCTGCCAGTTTTCTTTCCACATATATTCATTCATATATACACAGTTTTTATCATCACGCAATTTTTCCCTCTTGGCATACGAAGTAGTTATTGTTCCGGGAACACTGGTTGGACCAGCGTTAAAGCATTTAGTCATGTAAGACATCACAACAGCAAAGAAAACATGGCGGCGGCAGAAAGGCGCTTGATCAATTTTTTTGTAATCACAGCAATTGCTGAAATAAACAGAAATATGTAGAACGCCCCAAGAGCAATAAAGACTATTCTTAAAGCTTAAAATCAAACAGTATATTCAAATACGAGGTAATACTCAATCTCATTAATACCAGATGGAAGCAGGGTCCCTACATACAACTTTGTACTTTTTCTGAGTGGCTAGTTAATGTAACATCAAACAATATATAAAATAAGGCGAGTGGTGTAAATAAAAAAAAGAAGGAAGCAAGTTGTCTTTATTTATAAATTATGGAACCATATGTCTAGAATTCCCAAGAGAAGATATTTGTAATTTCAAAAACTATTACAACTAAAATACAAATTCTATTTTTGTTTTCTTTAAAGTTTAAAGTAGGTGTGGGGCAGTGGAGACAGACAGGTTCTGGGAGATTGCTGACCAGCCAGTCTAGCCAAAATATTGAGTTCTGGGATCAGTAAGGGAGCCTGTGTTAAAAAATAATGTGGAGAATAATAGAAAAAGACACACATACATCTGCACTGGTGAACACACAGACACACACACACACAGACACACATACACACATATAGATATACACATAAAGTTATCTTTATATTAGCAGGTCATTCAGAATTTCAGAAGAAAGCTAAACAACACAATCCTAATAAATGGGTTTGGAGAGATTACTTGGCTGTGGAAAGGACACCCTGCTTTTGTAGAGGACCTGAGTTCAGTTCCCAGTACCAACACCAGGCGGCTCACACCTACCACTAATTTCAGATCAAAGGCATCTGATACCCTCCTCCAGCCCCCTCCAGCACTCACACGGCACACACTTGTGCTATATACACACAGAGAAACATAAAATTAAAAAAACAAAAATCCCAATAGTGATTAATCACTTTAAAACTAAATTACCAAGATATCAACAAAACTTTGTGTATAAACTCTAACATAAAACAAGATCTAAATAGATAAGAAAACAATATCATAAAAGTTAACCTTTTTCATTATAAATTAAAGGTATGAAAAAATGTAAGGCATTATGAAGGAGATAGATTTTAAAATTTATGATTAGAGTGTATAAGGAATGCTAACATGGTACAGAAAAAGAAAGTAAGACAGATTGCGTATGAACTGGTACAATCAAACTAGTGGGGTCTTGTACAAGAATGTGCCCAGAAATCAGTTTAAGAGGCTAGAAACAGACCTAAATAGACATAGGAACTTAATATATAATAAAGGTGGCATTTAAATTCAGTCTTGAAAGAACAGCTTATTTTATAAACTAGAGTGGAATGACTGGCTGTTCACTTGGAATAAAACAATATTAGTTCTTTACTTCAGACCATGGATAAAAATAAACAACCTAGATTAAGGATCTAATATAAAAAGTAAAGCAATAAAGTTTTTGAAGAAAATTTTAGGAAACTATATAACTATTTGGGTGGGAAAGTCATGCTAAGCAAAAAAAAAGAACACATGCATTATTTGCTTTTTAATGTCTCAAATTTTTAAATGTCTAAACAGCCAAAAAGAAAACATCGATAGATTCAGGGGTCTATGATAGGCTAGGCTAGAAAAATACTTGCCGAGTGTGCTAAAAGACCGTACTAAGAAAGATGAACAAATTGTTTCAAAATCATTTACATAACAGATGAATGGGCATGGCTTAACCAAGATAAAGTTGATTGCAATGAAAATGCAAAGAGCCAATAGAAGTAAACCAAGAAGCCCACTCTTCCCAGAGAACAAACAAATGAGATCATATCAGGAACATGCTTCCCTCCACCCCTGGACTAGAGAAAATGGGGAAAGAAAGATGACCGTGACAGTCAGGATGCATCCCTAGGTCTCAGCCACTAATAGGAACATTTTATGCACAATGGTCCATGGAATCCCATCATGGCTCCTTCATCATGCCCACTTGTAGAACAGGAAACTATGCACATATGAAGAACACCTCTGTACGTTCTCCGAAATTTACTATTCTAGTCTGTGCTTCTTCCTGTGAAAATCGCTGAGCAGCCAGGCACAGAGAAAGATGCAAGCCTCTAATACCAGCATTTGGGAGGTAGTTAGGTAAAGGGATCGAGAGAGTTCAATTCCAGCCTCATAGACACAGTGAGTTTGAGGATAACCTGGGCTACACCAGAACCTGTTTTAGAATAAAACAAAGAAAAACCAAACACTGCTAACCAGAACAAAGCAGACTGTCGTACGATGCACCGCCTCTAGATGTGTTTATGAAATAATAAATTATAATCATGTCTTTCTGAAAAATGACACAGGTAGGTCTCATTTTCGAAAGAAAGAGAAGCAGAAGAGAAGCAAGAGGGAAAGGGCGAAGGTGCATGCTATATGTGTGAGCAAGATGCACTTCTGTGCCCGTGCGTGCAGGAAAGGACACAGGAACCACATCTAACTAGAGCAACCCGAGCCGGGGAGGAGGGGTAACAAGCACACAAAGAGAGCTCCACAGCTCTATACAAAGATGCTTTCAGAGTCTAGGACAATTCGACAAACTAGAATAAAAGAATTTTGCCATTATGGACCAAAGCCCTCCAAACTGTACTGCACTTCACGCTTGAAGGATGCTCATTCAGCATCTGATTCCCACTTATTAAAGGAATAAATCTTTCAATTCCGTCCACAAAACCTACTGGGAGGAGGATAAAACTGATTATATTGTCTTCATATTGGGGGACGTGGGTAAATAATGATGGTTCTCACCCAGAGCAATGAATGAACCGGACGGAAGGTTCTCCGTGGGAAAATATCAAAGCATCAGGGAGGCTTACCAGAGAGAAGTCAATTCGGCTCGAGCGAAGTTTCACTTGGTCATTCATCACTGGCTGGGCACATACCTGGTGTGGTTTACTGTGTGTGTTTGGCATACCACATGGTCCCCTCACTTTGTGCTTTGGAAGCACTTGTTAGGGGTTTCCTCCACGGATCAGAAGGTTTAGTGTCCCTCTCAGGTCCTCTTTCAACACAAATACAGAACTGTTCAAGACTTCTGGAGACATATTCGTTTCCAGTATCCAATGAAACTCTTTTCTTTCTTCTAGAATCTAAGGGGAAAAGAATAAATCAAACCTTAGACTTTTCATCTGGTGTTTACAAGTCTTAGTGCTGCTTGCTGGCTCCCTCTCCTGGGCAAGGCAGTGATTGCATGACCCTGCCGCTGTGGAGGTTAGATACAGGGCATGAGTCCTCTAATGAAATGTGAACAGAATCACAAAAGACCTAATAACTGAGTGTACCACCTCCTTTCCTGTCTCAGTGATAAGGATGCACATGAAGAACCAGTTTCATCAGTACAGGTTCTCCGTTCTAAGCTGAGGAGCAGAATGGGTGTGTGAAATCTCACTTGCTGTTAGCCACTAAACCTGAGTGTTGCCAGTGGCCATGGCATAGCTTAGCCCATGAGACTCTTATGTGTGAGCTCCAAATATACCTCACCGTGCAGACAGGTACCTTGTAACTAAAGACCGCTTCTTCATTGTGGTGTTGTCTTTTGGAAGCCTGGAAGATGCCAAGAGGTGTGTTCAACTTCTTAATCCAGTGGTTTTCACAACCTTGCTAATGCTGTGACCCTTTAACACAGTTGCTCATGCTGTGGTGACCCCCAACCACACAATTATTTTTGTTGCTACTTCATAACTGTAATTTTGATAGTGTTATGAATGGTAATGTAAACATCTGTGCTTTCTGTTGGCCTTAGGTGACCCCTGTGAAAGGATCGTTCGACCCCAAAGGGGTCATGACCCACAGATTGAGAACCACTTCTTAGCCACTGTTCTCCAAAGTATATATTGTGTGGGTGGCAGAGCACAGAGCAGTTCTGTGTCAGTGAACTAAGGTATCAGTTTCTTGGCTCAAAACACCCCAAAACAACAAAAACAAACCTGACCAAAGCAGCACCCCTGCCCGTGGCAAGGAAGTCACTCACGGTGGCAAGGGCTTGAGTAGCTGGTCACATGTCCCCACGGTCAGAAAGCAGCCAATAGGGAATGACTACACTCAACTTCCTTCTCCTTTTTATTCCACCCAGGACCTAGGGAATGGTACCGCCCACTTTCAGTGTGGGTCTTCGAACCTCAGTAACTGAATCAACAAAATATGGAATTTCTAGAGGTTCGGTGAGTCACAGAGAAGCCGGAGGCTTGTCTCCTAGGTGACTGCAGATCCCATCAAGTTGACAACTAACACTGTTACAGCAGCTATGGTAGCAGGAGCAGAGGGGCCTGGGCACGTTACATCCACACCCAGGGAGCAGAAAATGATGAATATTTGTGCTCAGTTTGTTTTCTCCTTTCCCATCAGTCTTGGATCTCACTCAGAGAATAGCGTCATCCACATTTAGGGTAGGTCTTCCCATCTCAATTAACAACGCAATCTAGATAATCCTTCACAGACATGCCCAGAGCCTTGTTTGCTGGGTCATCTTAGACTGGCTCATTTCAACCATCAGAGCTCCACCATGGACTCCAAAACCAAAAGGCCAATTAAACACTTTGTTTTCTGAATTGCCTTTGGCCATGGTGCTTTGTCAAAAAAAAAAAAAAGTGACTGAGACAGCAACTAAAGGAATGAAGGGTCTAATTTATAGCTCAGAGTTCCAGAAACTACCATTATGGTGGTGAAGGTGAGAGTAAGAGGTGTCTGTCACATGACCTCCACAGGCAGGAAGCAGAGGATGATGGGTACTTTTATTCCATAGCTTACTTTCTTGTTCTTTCTTCATCTCTAGGGTCCCAGCACGTAGAATGGTACCTCCCCCGTTTAGGGTAGATCTTTCTGCGTCGATGAACCTAATCTTGGCAATTCCACATAGTCATGGGATCCTAGTCACCCCAAAACTTGTGAGTCTATACCCCAACAATGTTCGCTTTCACAGCTTCATGCAATGACTGCCCAGAATTCCCTTTCACTCCCACTGTACATTTCTTGACCTCAGTAGGTTTCTGGAACTCTGGTAGAAGATTCCATGATCTCCAAAATACTGCTTCCTTCATGTTCTCAATATTAAAATCATTATCACAGGTACTCAGGTCACTAGGCCAGGTGGTGCCCTGGTGAGGTCATCTGACCAGATCAGTACCACTTTGGATGATTTCACTAGATAATTTCAGATATTGACATAAGTGTTTCTATTTCATTTTTTTTTTAGATTTTGACCTCTTGAAAATTTCAAGTTTCATATGCAATTTGTGAAATTCTTCCAAGTGTTTTGTATTAAAGAGTCTAAGAAAAAATCTGTAATTCTAGCACACAGGCATAGGCAAAAGGCTACAGCCAATTTTAGGTCAACCTGGTCTACAAAATGAGTTTTGTGGTCACCCAAAGCAATATAGTGAGGCTGTCTCATAAACAAAAGCAAAAATGAAAAACAAAAACAGAGAGTCTTGGAAATGTTTAGCTGCATCCTGCAATAGGCTAGACCTAGATTCTTGAGGACCAGTTGTGGACATCTTTTTCTAACTGCCTTCAGGAGAATTCAAATTATAGCTTGATTTCACCATGGCGGGAGCATTTACACTATGGGAATTAGCAAGTGTTAATCTCAGATTGGATCTTCCCCTAGAGAGTCAGTTTTCACTGCTGGCGACAAACACACCGCTAATTCTGTATACTCTAGGAAATCACCTTCTATTTTCTAAACTAAATGGGCTCTCACATGATTCTTCTTGAGATAGGAAAAATTGCTCTGTCCTTTCTTGTGTGTCCCTATGACTTGGCAGTCACCTGCTTACCATCTTAAGTTTCACCTCACCCCATGTCCATTATAAAGAAAATGGACTTCTGTGTGTAGCTGCCATGAGTCAGATAGTCCCTTCCTGTCCCATTACAAAATCATTTTGCAGGTCTGGACAACCAGGAGCACCTACAAACCATACAGAAATCCCTTAGCACCGTCTCAGTCGCTTGGCATTTTTGCTGACCTCAGCCTCCTCAGGGACTTCATGGAGCTCATAATGCTTCCTTTCGGGACTGGCCCTGCCTAGCACCGTGCAATTGCCATAACGCCATCTATCAAGGTTCCTGTCTTCCCTGCCCCAGTGTGACAAGGCTGGGGAAGAAAGAAAAGGCACCCACACTCCCCAGAGTACAGAGACTATTCAAGAATGAGCAGATGGTCAAACCGTAGCCAATCAGAATTCTTTTTTGGAGGGTTATGTGGACCCTGGAGATTTGAAAGGTTGTCTGTCCTTCTGAGAGCACGGGTGAAAAACAGTAGACGGAGAGCCCTACTGTGTGGAGACGGTTTTGTAAGAAAGTGAGCTCAAGGCAGATGAAAGCTGACCCCCTCAAAGGGGAGGCAGGAAGTGAAGGTAATGGTGTTGTTTATCTGAACTCCACACCCAGCCCTGCCTGAATCCAGACTAAGGCAGGCAACTGTGCTTTTATGAGCCCTCAATTCCTTTCAGCTTAAACTACCTACAACTGAATGTCTTTAAGATGTAACAGAGTCCTAAATAATACATCATTTTTTCCAAAGAAATATTTAGAAGCAGCATTCTGTTCATGGTGACCTTCAGAGATGGGTGTCCAAGTGGAAGGCTTGATGAAACAGAATCCAAGACACCAAGTAACAGGGCTGGTAGGAGCAGAGGAACCCCGGGGGTTCATGGGCACAAATTCTCTGACTCTTGTGAGAGCCTTCTTTGCATTTGGAGTAACAGGGAAGAGAGGATGGTAAGGAAAAGAGAGGAAGATGGAGAGGGAGAGGGAATAGTTGTCCCAGAAAGCAAAACAAGCAGGCATATCTTAAGGCCAGAGTACACAGTCACAGCTCCCCAGGCTCAGGCAGCAACCCTCTTCTTGGTGATAGCAACGGAAGGGATGAGGGCAGCTCACCTTCTCTTGTGGACTTAAGTCAACACCAGCTCCTAAAACCCTGAAAGTCTCTGCTCCCCTCGCTTTTCTCCTCTTTCAGCCCATGACTGATCTTCTTCAGAGTGGGAAAGTTGAGCTGTAAGTGTATGCTTGAGTGATTTGCCAATGTTTCTAGCTAAGTAGTGGTTGTTTTCTTTATCCGTGCCTAGCTTTTAGGGAATAATGATAATCTATGGAGTTGAGATCTGGTGGGATTGGCATCTGACCAAAAAAGGTGTCAGGGTTACTAGAAGTTGAGAATCTAGCATTAACAGTGCTTGAGTAGGAGGGGGGAAGAAGGACCAAGAAGCTAAGTAGTGAGTGTTCAAGTTTACCTCCTGCTGCTACCATAAAACACCGGCCAAAAGCAACTTGGAAAGCAAAGGGTGTATTGCATATTACGTATTAGAGTCCACCATCAAGGGAAGTTGGGGCAGGAACTCAGACATAAGCCTGAAGCCAGGAACTGATAGAGACCATTGAGAAATGCTTCTTACTGGCATGCTCTCCATGGTTTGATCAACCCAGGCCCCCCTGCACAGGGTAGCATCACCCACTTCATGTTGGGTCCTTCCACATCAATTGCCAATCAAGAAAATGCCCCACAAATATTCCTACATGCCAATCTAATAGAGGCAATTCCTCAGTCGCTATGTCCCCTTCCCATGTGATGCCAGTGTGTGTCAAGCTGATAAAAACTAGCAATGAAATGTCCTTCTACACATTTGGAAATAAGGCCCAGCCTCCTTTGATTGGAATGCTGTGGGAACTTTCTAAGTCGTTCCTGCCCCTGTCTTTGAGTACCCAGACTGTGATGACATTCTCTGGAGGGCTGAAGTCATACAATCCACAAGGCAGGTTCTGTAACTCCTGTATCTGTAGATATCAATGATGAGTAAATGATCTAACTAATTTATGTTGGCTTTCCTTCACACAGTTTCATGAGATTATAGACAGGCTTTGATACCTAGGACTTTAGGATTGAAATCATTCTTTATAACCCCCCCCACACACACACACATGCACATGCATGCACACATACAGAAAGTCAGTTTCTCTTGGAAGTGAGATTATTTCCATTGATATCAAAGGATCAGAGTGCATTTTACCTAAAGCAAAGATTTGCAGATTATTTTTTTAGCCAGAAATGCTGATGTCAAACAACCACCCCGAACTGGGATAGTATCCCCAATATTCTACCCACACATCATCAGCTAGATTACAAGGAAGATCAAGCTAATGCACTCAGCTTGGAAGTGTGCTCAGATGCGTGAACAGGGAAGGTGCAACTGGGCACCTCAGACCTACTGAATGTGATTTACCCTGTCTCAGTGTAGCAGAACAGGAACTGGCCTGGGACACAGGAGACTTATCTCTCAGTTCTGTATGTTACCGAAGGATCTTGCAAAGCTGCAAAAATTAGCTTCATCGGAAAAATCATGAGGTGTGTGTGTGTGTGTGTGTGTGTAAATTTTACCTAGCAATGCATCTGCATCTTCTAGGCAAGCACACTTGCACCCAAGTGGTCTGAAAGGCTGTTAGGAGAGAGAGAAAGAAAGAGAGAGAGAGTCATGTATGGCTCTCTATCTTTTTGCCCATGTTTTTAAACGCAGCACAATTTCCCTGTCTAATTCAATTAAGATGATATTAAGCAGACTGTGATTTAGAGGAAGAAAAAGAAAAACAAGTATTTCTAGCAGTTTCAGGCCATTTATCTTGATTAAAAGACTGTCTTTATACCCACACGAATCTGTCTTCTTTAAACCTGAATGAAGAAAAGGCTTTCATCCCAAGTCACGAATGACTAGGACTTCTAAAGTCCTTCATGAAATCTCGGTCGGAAAGATGGTCTATAAATAGGCCTATTTTGTGTTAAAAACAAATCAAAATCAAGAAATAAGCACTCAGACCCTGCAGATCCTTTGACTGGCCCTCTTTCCCGTCCCCAAAGACACGACGCTCATCATTTCTTTCCTACCTTTCTTCATCCCTTAGCCCATCTGCAAGCAGACTGCACCCCAGCATCCTCCCCAAACTGCATCTTTCTGGGTTTTCACCAGCGCCAGTCCTTGAGGCTCTTGATCTTCACTGTCTATGAGAAGCCCTGCCATTCAGTATTGTCTTCTCTTCCCTGAGTCTCTGGACCATTAATTCTTCTAAGTTTTATACTCTCAAAACACTATTTAGCTGCTTGTCACGTGTCAAGAGTTCTGCTAATGATTTTACATACATCCTTATTTAAGTGTGACAGCCCCTCCCCATGCCTATGAGAAGACTGCACTGCCCCAGAGGAAAGGACACCTGGAGAAGCTTCCTGCGGTCACCATGCTCGTTCTTCAGGAGAGAAGAGCCAGCCCTGACTTACCCCAGCATCTGATAATCTTCAATATTCAGAGATTAGTTTTCCACTTTAACAAAAGGAAAAACTCCATTAAAGCAGGACAGAGAATTGCAAATACTTTTTTGGTGTCAGGTACTAGGTAAATTTTTCTTTAGATGATTATAAAATAAGCCAACAACAAAAGAAAGGAAGGAAGGAGAAAAGGAGGGAGGGAGGGAGGAAGGGAGGGAGGGAGGGAGGGAGGGAGGGAGGGAGGAAAGGAGGGAGGGAGGGAAGGAAAGAAGGAAGGAAGGAAGGAAGGAAGGAAGGAAGGAAGGAAGGAAGGAAGGAAGGAAGGAAGGGGAAGGAAGTTACAGGGAGATTCCTCAGTATAGGACGGATGAGAAACATCCATCTTAACCTCTTGAACATCCTGATTCAGAAGCTGGTAACTGCAGAGTGACAATTATTTTCTCCATGGTTCAGCAGAAGCTGTGGCTCCTACTGCAGCTCCTAAGAGGGCACCGTCCTCTGACGCATCTCCAGCCAGGAAAAACATCTAGCTTCAAAATCCGAAGTGTTATCAGACTGGGAGGTGGGTCACAGCCTGTGTCCCAGCTCAGGTCCAGCTACCCATCCTCAATTAACCAATGGAAAGAGCCAAATTTAAAAAGGAAAGCAGAAAAGGGAGATTGATCCAGTGTGGTCACATTGGGAAGAGGAACAGAGAAGATGCAAAGAAGCCTCCCAAGTTCATCTTAGTCTTCAGGGCCCTGAAGTGAGGTCACGGTTGGAATAGAGAGCCAAAGATGAGCACATCTAAGCAGCCCAGGTCAAGATGTGGTCCTGCTCACCACTATCTGGGTTTCAGACTCAACCCCTCAGGTGCCCTGACAGGGTGTTATCTGTGTGCAGTCTCTTTCTGGAAGATGAGTCCTTCCCGTGGGTGATATCTTTTCCTTCCCCCAGCATGAGATTCCTGGGGAAATTCCCATTTCTTTGGAGTCAGTTGTTTTAATAGCCTGATAGCCAGATTGAGAGTCTCTTTGGAATCTCTTCATTTCTGCCAGGCCCGTTTCAGACCGTCGGTTTCTAATGAATTTGTTTTGCTTCCAGACCATTGCAAAGCAGGAAACTAGCAAGTTTAACCGGTGTAAGTCAGCGCCATTGTACTTCACACACGGAAAAAGAATAAAGCAAAAATGAGTGACCGGCGCAGCTGTGCTCCATCTGACTGGCACCCTTGCCAGCTGGGTTCTCAGTTCCAGGGCTGTCCACCCAGGTCTCCAGTTGATCCTCTTAGAAGACCCCACAGGCAGCACTCACCCAGACCGAGGCTGCAAACCCAGCCTTGTCTTTCCTCAAGAAGGGCGAGTAACCATTAGTTTCTGTCCAGCTGGTGCTTAGGTGACCCCAGAGAAAGACCACAGTGAGCCCTGATGTCCCAGGCAGTGGGAACACCCTCCAGCCCTCAGAATTCTCAAGCATCCAAGAAAACTTTCCACAGGCAGGACCGTCGGGAAGGCCGCGGGGAGGGTCGTGGGGAGGGCTGCCGGGGAGGGCCTCAAGGACAATGTAAACTGAGTCCTACAGGTGTTTGCCCTGGGTTCCTATCTCGCCAGATTTGAACCAACAGCTGCTATTCCCTTCTTAATGTGTGGGTGGGGGTAATCCATGGGGCTGCCTCCAGCCGCCCCAGTCAACGGTCGCTCTGATGAGAAATGCAGCGGTCAAAGGCACAGACAGAAAAGCCAAATACCTGTCAGGCTCTTTCACACTCTGGGGCTGCCAGAAGGCCTATAAAAATGTCATTGTCTCTCAGCTGCCGGTGGTTATATTACCCTTTACGTTGGCTGTTGGTAATAAAAAAAAAAAGCAAATATCATTTTTTTTTTTGCACGGCTCTGGCCTTCCCCTGGCCTTTTTCAAACAATAATAGACTAAATATAAAGAGACAGAAGCCATTACTTGGCTCTTTAACTAGTGCCAAGGAAAATGAATAATTAAGGAAACATTACTTGGAAGAAATGTACACAGTTGCTTTTAAGTTAGAACCAAATAAGAGCTCTTTAAAAATACATCATTTCCCCTTTATCTTAACATGGCATTCGGACAGTGGCCTCGTATATTATCCTTGCTACTGTTTAGATCTTACCAAGGGGAGAAAAGGCTTTTAGTTTCCATTATCCTATTAAAAGTCCCAAATCAAACAGAAACACGGAGAAGGAAATGGGGGAGAGGCAGGGGAGAAGGGTTCTGTTTGCACAGCTTCCTTCAAATCTGGCCCAGCAACCCATATTTAATTCTGTGCACCTAGGGCAGCCATTCCAAACACCATTCTCCTCCTGTCCTTGAACATCTGCCTCGGTCAGGGGAAGGCTCACTAACCGGGGAATGGGTACTAAGTCCTGTCTTTCTAAGTTACTAAAAATAAGCACTCAGGTCACCCTATCCAAGCATCAGCAGCCAAATGCAAAACCAGTTCTTGCTAGGTAAAAGCTCACTTGGGATCCTCACTTTCTGCTTGCTCTCCCAGTCCCTACATCTCTCTTCCTTTGCTCTTTAGTTTTCGGCCTCCCTTATGCAAGGAGAATCAGACAGAGCTTGCAATTAGCCCCAGTGGAAGGCCCCATATGCAGCTGTCACCCGGGTAATGATCTACATCTATCAGAGGGTACCCAGCAGGGAGAATACAAGAGGAAGTCTAGAGATCAGAGTAACTGCCTAGCCTGTGGCTGTGTGAGCACGTTTCTGAGGCTTCTGATGCGGCCCATCCTTGTGACTTTCAAAATCAGAGACTCCCTAAAGTCTTGCAGATGAGCAACTGTCTGCGCAAGTGAGGCTAGACCAGAGAGACACCCTGGCCCTGGTACTAGCACACTTCCCAGATGTAATCACATGAGGAGCAAAGGCCTTTAAGAATATGATTATGTTGAAGTGAGTGTAGCCGCTCTCCTGGGACCCTAGCCCAGTGACTGACAGCCTTATAAGAAGAGGTTAAATTAGTAGGAATGCGCGTGTACTGAGAAAAGAGTGTGCAGAGGCTGAGAGAGAGCCATCTGCAAGGCGAGAGTGGTTTCCTGGAAACTAACCCTGCCTCATCCTGACTGTGGACTTCCAGCTTGGGGGAGGAAATCAATTTATGCCGGTCTGCAGCATTTTGTCACAGCAGCTCAGGAGACCAACACCCTTTGCACACATCAGTCCTTTGCCCCCTCCTGAGAACAAAGTGGTTTCTGGGGGCATCATAACAAGACACCATACACCAGGTCACTTAGAGCAACAGAAGCTGAATGTTCCAAAGAGGGCCAAGATCAAGGTATCAGCGGGGCTGGTTCCTTCTAAGGGTGTTTCCTGCTACCGTCCCCAGCCCCTGGTGGGCTACTAGAGACCTTCAGTGATCCTTGAACTGTTTAAGACTTACCTGACCTCTGTCTTTCTCTTCTCTGTGCTGTGTTCAAATGCTAGTGTTCATGAAGACATCAGTTCAATTGGCTCATTCTTCGTAGCTCCTGCCCCCATCGCTGGGAGTCAAACCCAGGGTCTCGTGAAGGTAAGCCCTATACAGTGAACTCTACCCCTCTTTAGTGGACTAAATAAATCACATAAAATAAAGATGTATGTGCTGAGGCCAGATTGGGGGGCACATCCTGTAATTCCAGCATTTGGAGTGCAGACACGGGAGGATCAGAAGTTCATGGTCATCCTGTGAGTACATTACAATTTCCGGTCCAGCAGCCGAAACTATGTGAGACTACGTGAGACCCTTTCTAGAAATGAATGAAAGAAAAAGTGGAGGACACACGAAAGGAAGAAAGGAAGAAGTATATACTTCCAAAGAACAGCAGGGTGCTTTGTTAGTTTGGGGAGTGGCTAAGCCCTGGTTTGTTCATCTTAACTTGGTCACCTACAAAGACCCTTTTAGGGTTAGGAGTTCAACATCATTTTGGAGGACCATAACTCAACCCTCAACCACTACCTACTGAAAAGCCTTTATTTCTAGAATGCTGATGCCAAACAGGCAGTTATGGGTGAGAACCACAAGACTGGGTTCTGTTCTCCCTACTCTAAAACCTTCCACTCCACTTATTAATGTTTTGAGTTCTTTCATCATCAACTAGAACTTTCTGGGTCCAGAAGAAAGAGCGTGCAAACTTCAGGTACCTCCTGAAAAACACATCACCCCCAGGTACTTTTTCCAAGGAGGTGTGATGTCTAAAGAGCTACTCCATCTGGACTCCCGAATGAAGGAGGAGGAGGAGGGGGAGGGCCAGAGCTGCAGGGTTCTGCGCCATGTCCATTCAGAGGCACACATGTCTGCACTGTGGCTGTGTATGTTTTTGTTCTGTGGACTTGGTCTTGGCACCCACGGAAGACAATAGTATCTGGAAGGGGCTTCACATGAGCTTATGTGGTCACATTAGGCTCGGAGCCGAGAAAATCAGAGGGCAGCAACAGACATTTCTGGCAAGAACAAGACGGGAACAGAAGAAGAAAGAGGGCCAGAGTCTTTAAAAGCCACCTTGTTGGCCTTGCCCAGGGGTGATTCATTATACATCATCACAGGACAAGACGCTTGTTTCGGAAAGGCTTTCCAGTGGAAGGCAACCTTTTGGGTTTTTATGGAATCAATCCAGGTGATTAGGGAAGAGGCAAGACTTGGGCAAAGGGAAAAAAAATCTACAAAGCAGCCTCGCTGCACGCGCACATTTGCTCTTTCAAAGCAAATTCTGCAGGAAACCCCAGCTGTTGATGCAAACCTTCACAGCTAATTTGCTCCCAGGGGCATATTGGCGACCATTATCCCAGAAGCATACACATGAAAATCCCATTATTTGAAATATATTCATTGTGTTTCTGTTTAACTCTAGGCTGTGTGCTGAGGAGTTAGGAGTATGGGAGAGAAAGCAGAGGAGGGGGGAAGTGATCTCTGCTGCCTGCTGTCAACAGGAAGGACACCCTCTTGGCGGCACATGCAGGCTGCTATTATGAGAGAGTGTTTAAAGCCACAGGTAAGTATGGCTGATCTATTGGGAGCTCACCAAGGCCAGCTGGACTGTGACGGAAGAAGCATGGGATAAAACCGGACTCTCTGAACATGGCGAATAATGGGGGCTGATGAGAAGCCAAGGACAATGGCCCTGGGTTTTGATCCTACTTCAAGTTCTGGCTTTGTGGGAGCCTAGCCAGTTTGGATGTTCACCTTCCTAGACATGGACGGAGCGGGGAGGACCTTGGACTTTCCACAGGGCAGGGAACCCTGACTGCTCTTTGGACTGGAGAGGGAGGGGGAGAGGAGTGGGGGGAGGGGGAAAAGGGTGGGAGGAGGGGGAGGGAAATGGGAGGCTAGGAGGAGGCGGAAACTTTTTTTTTCTTTTTCTCAATAAAAAATTAAAAAAATAAAATAAAATAAAATAATTGTAAAAAAAAAAGCCACAGGTAACAGCAAGCCATGGGCTGCTGGTGTGGGTATTGGGGATGGAGAGAGTTAAGAGTGTATGTGTGTGTGTGTGTGTGTGTGATGTATGTAGTGTGTGTGCATATATGATGGATGGCTATGTGTATATGTGTCTGTCTGGTGTGTGGGGAGGTGAGTATGTGTGAAGTGTGTCTGCCCGGTGTGTGTTGTGTGTGCACACACGAACATGCTGATTTCTGTGAATTGGTTGATACTGTGGGCAATGCCAGGCTACACCACCATGGTCACTGGCCGCTTTGCGATTCCTAACTTCAATTTCAGGAGAAGGCTCCATTCACAACTTTTAACTCCTAAAATCGGCACAGGAAGACAATGCGTACTACTTTGCTGGAGGAATGGGATAAAATATCAGCCAAGGGAATTATCTGATCCTAGTCTGCCTTTCCTTACTGTCATAGTCTACAAACTGGCCCAGCCTGTGCTCTTTTCAGTGCTGACCCCCCACACCATGCATGTAGAGCTCTTCCACATAGGTCAATCTCACCGAGTTTCTTTGCTGCTAGAACTGCCCCCAACTACTCAGTCTTCCATGCGTCTTCCTGCCTCCTCCTTCAAGAACTCCAGGGTGACACACCTCGCCACCATGCACCTGGTGCAGATGCTTGGAGAAAGGCTGTGGTGTGCCCTCCCGTGAATGAGCTCAGCAACACAGACAAGGTGAGCACCCAGATGCTAACTTTGCAGTTGTTAGGGCCCTGTAGCCATTCACAGACACTGGGAGCCACTGATCTAGTGAAACTTTGATGAACACAGTGCTCCTGACTAGTCAGTGAGTCTGGTTCCCTTCTTAGAGCGCTTCTCGGGTTGTCCATCAGGAGACCAAAGAAGGGACTCACAGCCCACAGCCACACACCAGCTTTGAGATCAGTTTGCAAAGGCGGGATAAGACTTGGGAAGAGAGAGAACACCAAGGGGGCAGAAAGACCAAGCCCAGCATGGCTGCAGGAAGAGGCAAACACGGACAAAGTGAACCTCCTCTCTCCACCGCTGCTTCAAGCGGGTTGTGTTCATTTTCCAGTGCTAATAAAATCCTTCTTAAGGTTTGCTTTCTAGCAGCTAATAAAAACTTAAAGAAACAAGGCCAAGCATAGTGAAGGACACTTATAATCCCAGAGCTCTGAGAGCAGAGGCAGAAGAATTGCAGCAAGTTCATCAAGGCTTGCCAAGTCTACACAGCAAGTTTCAGGCCAGCCAACGAAACACAACAAGACCTCCTCCCAAAACACCAAACAAACATTAAAGAAAACCTTAAAGGAACACATCTTTGAAGAGGAGTGGAAATTCGGTATTATACTTCCAAAAAAAGAAGTAAAATGTTGCATTTCCTTGAACATAAAAACCAATGAGTAGCAAAGAAGACAAGCAGAAGCCAGTTATGAGGGGTGGATTTTAATTCTTAATTGTCTTGTGATCATTTTCTGATCATCTCTTTTCTCACAATACTCATTATAACTACTTTCCAAGGAAACCTACTCATTCTGTATTAATAGTGTCTTTCTAATGAGCAATAAATGAGGGATGGCCTTTTTTAATTGCCCCAGAGTGAGTCCTCCCTTTAGTTATAATGTGCTGCCCGAAGCCTGCTGCTTAGGGGCTCCTCCTGCTTCTAAGGGCTTGTGAGTGCTTCTCAGCAGCTTCCTTGCTGGAATAAAAAGGAGACACTCACAGCACCTCAGCTGCACACAATTAATCCCCTGCCAGGATGCTGTTGGTTGAATGATTCAGCAGCCTTTCAAAGGGCCTGACTAATCTTCATGCACAGCCAACATGTGCCACTGCGAAGTTAATGCAACATGCAACGTCAAGAAATTAACCAGATTTATTCTTGTGGGGGGTGGGGAAAGCGTGCGAGCCAACAGAGGAAGGCAGAAAGGAACAAGGCTGCCCAGCATGGGCAGGAACTCTCGAGGACATGGGAATGACCTCCCAACCATGGCCAGACAAGCCCTTGAGATTCACATGGGCCTAGCTAGGCACTCGTCACTTTGGAAGTCTTTACTGAGGGAAAGAAGTTTGGGAAATAGTACTAACCAGGTTTTGTTCCTGGTGCAGAAGCTCTCAGAACTGTTGCTGTTGTGTCTTTTACTTGGTTTCCTCTCATAGGAACATCCTAGAGAAGAGTGAATTTGTCAAAACTATGAAATTACCCTTGTTGGATTGCTCTTAAAGACATTGGTGGATTGTACCAGTTTCTGGTTGACTGAATCTTGTTCAACAATATTCCCCATACCCCCTGTGTCCTTTCTTTGACCCAGGATCCAATCCAAGGTTGTAATCCATTTAGTCAACTGGATTTTTGATAATTTCCTTTTTAAAAATCATTGTAGATTTACAGAAAACTGCAAAAGCAAAAAGCACACAGTGCCCCTCTGTACCCGCCACACAGTTTCCTCTGACATTCTGTCCTGTATAACTCTGCCTTGGCAAAGCTGTGAAGCTGACAACGTCTGCACGACACAGCGTGTAGTTGGTGTTGTTATGCTCGTGCATCTTCCAGTGAGACACCGTCTTGAACCCCATTTCACCTCAGAAGCAAGAGGCTCAAATGCTTTCCCAGGAGGACATTAGCACACGCCAGTGGGCTGGGAGATGACTCGGGACCTCAAGCACACTTCTGAGAGAAACAGATGTCCTCTGAAAACACGTACCCCCAACAGACTGAGGGTAGTGGACCTGTGACTTGGACTTGCAATGATACAAACCCAGACCATTAGATATCGTGGTGGCTGCCATCTGACCCTTCCTTCCCATCATAGGTTTCCTATCGGCGCTCATCTCTTTTCCTCAGAGTGTGTGCCTTACATGAACAGGAAACACAGGAGCCACAGTGAACTGGCCAGTAACACGGCAGTATGCCCCAGCCCTGACCACCTGAAACCAGGCAATGTACACACAGCACCACGGTACAGAAACTCAGGCTGCCGTGATGGCCCAGAAGCCCACATCAGCACGGCCTAGAATGGTGTTTCTCAATCTAGGGCATCATATGGCCCTTCCACAGGGGTTGCCTAAGACCATCAGAAAACATAAATATTTACATTGTGATTCATAACAACAGCAAAATTATAGTTATGAAATAGAAGCAAAAATAATTTTATGGCTGGGGATCACCACAATGTGAGGAGCTGTACTTAAGAATCCCAGCATTAGGCAGGTTGAGAACCACTGCCCTAGAACATGTGTGGGGAGTTGGGAGGGTGCTTGCTTTTCTCACAGCCTCTTTGATGTGGCTGCTTCGATCCTGAGTTTGATAGATTCTGAAAGATTCTGAAAACAATATCTTTTATGTGCAAAACAGATATGCTCAGCTCACCCAGCCCTGCCTCTCCTATGGCCAGAACACCGTCTTTTAAACTCACATACTAGCCCTGAGCCGGCATGCCCAAGACCATGGATGACAGGGTGAGCACAACTGGAAAGCCTTTTTAAACCGCGTGGGTTTACATTTTGGCGAGACTGTTTCAATGCTGTGTCTGGGGCTCCCAGGCCCCAGATCAATGGCATCGCGATTCCTGTGTTCTTCAAGCTTCACAGTAGATGGGCTAGATAGATTACGAGATGACACGCATTAGCTCTACTCCAGTGAGCTTGAAGCATGTATTCCCAGCTTGCAAAGATTATGGAAGGGAATCTGCAGCTGAGGTTAGTCACAAAGCTCTTGACCAGGATTGAGAGTTCAGGCAATGCTCCCAGTATTGTTTTCATCCCTGTGAGTGAACTCGGGAGTCAACCAGCAGCCTGATCCCAGCAATAATGAGCTATAAGGAGCCTGTCCTAGTACCCCAAGAGAAGCAGGGCCGTGGGGGAAAAATATACAAATTCTGGTGAGCAATCCATGGGGTTGTCCCCCTTTCAAAAAGAAACTGCCCTGCACAGTACTGACAGAAAACAAAGGCTGCGCCTATCTTCCCGCTCAAGTTGGATGGTTAAAACATGGGGAGAGGAGAGGGGAAGAAAGATGTAAAACATTCCGGTTTGAAGTACGAACCTGTAGGGTTTCAAAGCCAGCTTTTCCAGAAGCCTAACTGATTGGCGCAGTCTCAAACCTCTGTAGGTAATTTATAGTCCTGGGCTAAATGCGTAGCATTGCCAAGAAGCTGTGTGTGCAAATCTTAGCATTCGCAAAAGTGGGCTTGGTGTTCTTCCTGTGTGGAATCCCTGTGCAGGGCTGAGAAAGACTCCCCTGCCACTAAAAGGGGTCCTTGTTTCTCTGCAGGCAAATAAGCACCAAAGGTAGGAGGCTCCGCCCCTTGAAGAGGGACCTTGCAGTTGGCATTCTTTCCCATGAGCAGGTGGTTCCTTGTAGCAATCCTCACAAAGCTACCGATTCCAAACCAGGATGTCTGAATCAAGATTTTACCCCATACCCCCCCAATTTGTTTTATTCATTTTTAAAAAAAAAAAGATTTATTTCATTTTATGTACGAGTGCTTTGCATGCATGTATATATGTGCATTGCATGCACACCTAGGGTCCAAAGAGGCCAGAAGAAGGCATTGGATTCCGTGGAACTGGAGTTATAGATGATTGTAAGCCATTGTGTGGGTGCCAGGAATTGAACTCCAATCCACTGCAAGAACAACAAGCCGTCTGAGCTACTGTCATCTCTCCAACCCTTTGTTATTCCATGTATGTATGTATGTATGTATGTATGTATGTATGTATGTATGTATCCCTTCTCTGCAGTTTGTCCCTTCAATCACATACCAGCCATGGATTTAGACAGTAATGATATATTTTTCTGTTGTGTAAATTATCTCAGAAAACAAACTCCCTGCAATAGTTAAACCATGTGCACTCATCATGGGCAGGAACTCTCTGGCAGCTCTACCCACCGGGAAGTTCTTAAGTGGTTACCAGACACAGAGATGACCAGGGCCTCCATAGGTCACTCGTGAGACACAGAGCTGTACCCTACTCAGAGATGATTGGAAAGTCATTGCTTTGGATTCAGGCTTAAGAGAATCTGTCCACCAGGAAATGGAGACAGATGACATTCTAGACTAAAGACAGAGACCTGGGTGGACAAAGAGAAAAGAAAACAGTTGCCATATTCAGTCAAGCTGAAGGTCTGGAGAACAGTATGTATATGGGAGGTGGGAGGGGAAGAGAGACACACTCAGCTGAGGAGGCTTACAGCAATGGTGTGCGAGGGTCATCACAGGGACTCTGAAGATCCAGGAGCCTTCCGTCACTGTCGGGTTCATCATTCCTGTCCATGCCTCCACCAGAAGTTTAGAAAAATCTATTAGTAACCATGACACTGGGGACAAGCAAAGCACAAGGAGGCCCCTGCATTGGTGCAGAGGGTGAGCACAAGCAGAGGCAGAGACAAAGAAGGGAGGGGTGGATAGGGTGAGTAGGTGAGTGTGAATCCCTGGACATTTTGTATTGAGGTTAGGGGTGAGGTAACCTCCTCTCTGGTCTGCTTAGCTGGAGCTCACACTTGCCAGGGAAGGGGCTCAGTAGGAGGGGAGATGGGCAGCTATCTTGGAACAGCATGCTTGGTCTCAGCTGGTCCCCGTTCCATAGCAGTCTACCCCTAAGGGTTATCACATCTCAGTCTTCTTGAGGCATCTGGTAACCAGCCTGGAAAAGGTCACCACATGACCCCCTCAGGCCATGACTCTGGCCTCTCTAGCCCTGCCTCTGCAGGTGGAAGAAACATCGAAAGAAATGCCTCAGAGCCACTGAGAACTCCTAGTGCTGCAGACACCCCTCAATGAGCTCAGAACTTAACCCCCTACCCTGCTGTCAAAGAACACTCATCCTTCAGCCCAGCCATCTGAACCATCCCAAGCCAGCAGCTCTGGGGCAGCTGGAGAGAAGCTGATTAGAGCCTTCCTCTCAGCTGGAAGGATGCGCTGTTCATCAACCCCATGTGTTTCCTAGAGGCCACATTTGGCCCTCTTCCCCTACTTCCCACCACCATCAGCACCACCCATGTGTAGACAAGTGTCTCGGGATCAGCGGGAGATTGTAAAAGGAATAAAAGACATCCTCTGCTCCAGAAAATGCATCATCTAGCTGGGAGAAGCAGAACATTCGCAGATGGGCAAAACAGCTTCAAAACACATTGACAAGAGACACTGCGGAAAGCCTCCGAGGGAGAAACCACCCCCTGAGTGGGAAGGCGCAGGCCCCTTTCACACAGAGCACATAGCGCAAGGCCACCCTCTCCAGCTTAAGCACTCGTTTTTTGCTTAGCGCCCACCCCATTCTAGAAAGGGTTTGCAGAAAACGATGAGAATTTCGCTATGGAAATAAAACCAGAAGTAAGTGACAAGAGGCTTCGTCAGGTTCAGTGGTTCTTGTCTCTAGGTGTTCCAACAAGCTTGGTGGTGTGTGGTTTCATCACATTCATTAACAGGACAAAATGCAAATCTTCATGAAGACCCTGACCGGCAAGACCATCACCCTGGAGGTGGAGCCCAGTGACACCATCGAGAATGTCAAGGCCAAGATCCAGGACAAAGAGGGCATCCCCCCTGATCCCCCTGGCAAGCAGCTGGAAGATGACCGCACTCTCTCCGATTACAACATCCAGAAAGAGTCCACCCTGCACCTGGTCCTCCGTCTCAGGGGTGGCTATTAATTCTTCAGTCTGCATTCCCAGTGGGCAATGGTGGCATTACTCTGCACTATGGCCATTTGTCCCACTCTAAGTTTAGAAATTACAAGTTTCAGTAATAGCTGAACCTCCATTCAAAATGTTAATAAAGGTTTTGGTGCATGGTATGGTAAGAAAAAAAAAAACTAGAAATAAAAAAGGACCAGACTAAGGGAAATAACACAGAAATGCCAAATGTAAGTTATCTTATGTTTTATAAATCTTCTTGGATTTTCTTTTGCTTAGTGAAATCAAGACAGATTTAATATGTAGCTGTCATCATCAATACTGGGGCACTGGGGGCAATGAACTCTAAAACATTGCTTAATCAAATCTTATTCTTGGGACATCAGCATCTTCATAAAGGGGATAATGATAGTGTTCAAGCCAACTCTAGGTCTACTAAGTGAGAGTCTGCATTTTAAGAGGAGCCTAAGGGGTTCACAGAGGTGACTCAGTGGCTAAGAGCACGTGTCACCCTTCCAGAGCAGTGGAATCGGAGGACCTGAGTGTGCTTGCGAAGGATGGATGGCCACATCACTTGGACCTACAGCTCCAGGGGATCTGGCTTCCTCTTCTCACCTCCAACACCAGCACACAGGCAGCATACACTCATATGAAACACACACATACACCTAGACAAAAATAATACTTATTTAAAGCCCCATTCTAAAGGTTCCTTCCATCTGAAATTGCCAACAGGGGATCTTGAGGAATAAGAGGCTATTCACGGGGATTTTTACAATCAACTAGTGATAGTTTCTCAGAGCAACTTTTAAAATCATGAAGGCCATGGCATAACAGCCTCAGAAGTGGGGGATCATGGACACAGCACCAAAAGGATGATTCATAAAAGAAAAAAATAGGTAAATTGAACTTCATCAAAATTTAAAATGTTTACTTCATGAAAAGCCTTGCTTTAAAGTAAGAGAAAGTGGAGTTTGGGAGAAAACATTTGCAAACAATATATTCAAGTCAATTCTCTAGCCGCTTAGAGCTATAACTCAATAGCAGGGTGCTTACCTAATAAAGGCGAGGTCCTAGATTTGATTCCTAGCAACTCCCTCACACACACACACACCTTTAAATATATTCAACAAAAGATGAATAGTATCTAGAACACATAAACAGTCCTGCTGGCCAGGCATGGTAGTATAAACCGTCAATTACAGCACTCTAGGCAAAGGTAGACAGGCTCTGTGAGCTGGAGGCTGCCCTGGCCAATATAGAAAGTTCTGGGCCAGCTGGGGCTACACAGTGAGGAAAGCTGTTAAGAAAGAATGAGAGGAAGGAAAGAAGAAAAGGAGGGAGGGAAAGTGGGATAGAAGGAAGGAAGGAAGGAAGGAAGGAAGGAAGGAAGGAAGGAAGGAA